>PVIY010033526.1:0-27960 GCA_004026745.1 Myrmecophaga tridactyla
GGAGAGGCTGGAGGGAACTGCCTGAAAATGTAGAGCTGTGTTCCAGTAGCCATGTTTCTTGATGATGATTGAACAATGATATAGCTTTCACAATGAGACTCTGTGAATGTGAAAACCTTGTGTCTAATGCTCCTTTTAGCTACTATATCAACAGAAGAGTAGAACATATGGAATAAAAATAAATAATAGGGGGAACAAAAGTTAAAATAAATTCAGCTTGAAATGCTAGCGGTAAATGAAAGCAAGGGGTAAGGGGTATGGTATGTATAATCTTTTTTTCTCTATTATCATTTCATTTCTTTCTCTGTTGTCTTTTATTTCTTTTTCTAAATCGATGCAAATGTTCTAAGAAATGATGAATATGCAACTATGTGATAATATTAAGAATTACTGATTGTATATGTAGAATGGAATGATATCTTAATGTTCTTTTGTTAATTTTTTTAATTAATAAAAAAAGTTTATAAAAAAAAAAGATGTCCAGGCCTGGCACCTGCCAAGCCCTGATGGAGTCCCTTCTCCTGATGGTCAGACACAGCAAGGCCTGGATGTAAGTTGTCCAAGAGTCTGGGATGGAGCAGTGGAATGGGCACTAGGCTGGGCATCAGGACCCCGTTCCGAACACTCACCCATCCTGTGACCTTGGGTGAGCCGCTTCTCCTCCCTGGGACTCCTTTCCCTAGTTTGCAAAATGAAGTCTTTGTCTTCCCACCCCCCATGAGTGCAGTCATTGCTCCGACACCACGGTACGGTCAGCAAGCCTTGTTTCCTCATCCTGAACTCAGTCTCCTCATTTGTTAAATAGGGAGAACACCACCTCCTCCTCAGGGCAGTCCTGGCCCGGCCTGCTGTTGGCTCAGTGGGGGCCACGGCACTGGCAGCGTGAGTCTTGTTAGAGGCCCCTTTCTCTCCCAATACCATTCTTAAACATTTCCTCAAAGATATAAGCAGAGAGTCGTGAGTCACACAAGACAAGGCTCGCAAAGGGATCGAGGACTCCTGAAGCCACTAGATCCCAGCAAGCAACCCAGCGGGGCTGGCAGACCCAGTCTGATCCCTGCTGTGATGGTGCAAACAAAGTACCATGGGAAGCATTAAAAAAAACAGACAGCTGCCAACAAATGCTGTCAGGGTGGACAAGGAAGCCTGCCCAGGGCCACCGTGACCACCCTGACACTCTGATTCCTGGGGGTCAGTCCCTGAATGCCAGAGCCCTCATCCAGCAGCCTGGTGGGCAACCCTTTCTGCCCGCCTCACAGACAATTCAAATTCTATTCAGCCAAAACCCTTCTCCCATTTTAACATCTGACCTCCCAACCTGCCTCCACATTCTCCATGCTAGAAATAATTCTACCATACCCCGATCCAGCAACTCACAGGCACTCCGTGTCCCTCCCTCTCTTCTAATCCCCCTCACAGAAATGGTCACCAGTGGGGGTCCACTGTCTGCCTTCGAGTCTCTCCATCCCTCCTTCTCCAAGCCCACTCAAACCCTCACTCACGCTTCACTGTATGTATGTCTGTTCCCTGCTGGGCTGGGCATTCCTTGAGAGAAGGGGTGATTTCCAGAGCATTGGTACACAGCAGGTACTTAATAAATGCTCCTTGAATAGAAGATATGAGGACATCTTCACAATGGAAGATGTTTAAGGGGAGCCAAGCAGAAATAGTAATGTAGAGGGACCCACTGAGCAGAGTCGTGGAGTGAGATGGAATGACCGGTTGCTGAGGCCATAGCAGGGGCATGCTGGAGAGGCAGGGGGCCAAGTCCTAGAGGGTCTCAAGTGCCACCCTCAGGAACGTGGTCTTAGGTGGCAGGGGCTGGGGGGGCTTACTCTGTTTACTTTTCTTTTTAGATTCATCTTTTAGGCAGAGCACTCTGACAGCTCTTGAGAAAGACAAATTGAGAGGCCAGACCAACACTTGGCTCTGAATACCTTGCCCTGGCCTCTCATGAGATCAGATTTCCCTGCTTTGGCCAAATTCTTTAAAGCACTTTGGCATCGAGTAAAAGATTGTCGGGGCCAAAGGGCCAGAGGACAGCAGCTCGGACAGCACCCGGGACCAGGGTCACTGCGGGTGCTTTTCCTTGCTCCTGCTCTCATTGCTCTATCCTGGTGGCAAAGAAATGGGCAGAAGCTGCCAGGCTGAACACAAGGGGGGAGGTGCGGGGGGGAGGTGACCCCCCCCCATCAGCAGGACTTCTGCTGCTCGGCCTGCTGGGTGCGGTTCCAGGGGAGTTGGAAGGCTCTATTGTTGATGACCTTTGCAACATACCCCCTGCTAGAGTGGCCCTCCTAAACTGTGACCCCCCACACCCCACCTCCAGAATATCTTAACAACCCTTTACCCACCATGCTTCTCAGAGTATGGCCTCCTTCTAGAAGCAAAGAAACCAGTGGATTCCCGTGCACATGGAATAAGAGCACGTGGAAATTGTTAAACGAGATCTAGCCATCCCAGTGGCCTCACCTTCCCTTTGCTAAAAGCCCTTCCCTGCCTTCCTCCTTGGTTCCCGGGCACCCTCCACCCACCATCTCTGTCCAACAGCACCTGCAGTACACACACAGCAGGGAACTTCCCCCTTTCATTCTGAGATTATGTATCTAATTTATTAGGGAACGTCTTCTCATACTCCTCCTTTGAGATGAGACTCAGTCCAGGCACCATCTCCTCCAGGAATTCCCCAGGCTACCCCTACTCTGTGCATCTCCCCCGGCATCCCTCCACACCTGCCCCTGGCCGTGACAAAGCCTTGCCTCTCTGCTCTGCAATGATGGGTTGACACACTGGCTATGGCCTCCCCAGGAGTTTCTTAAAAGCTGGGCTGTACCTCATTCATTTGGGTACCCCGAGGGACCAGGCAGGTGCAAAGCATGTTCCCTAAACCCAAGTGAAGCACCTGGAAGGAAAGTGGGAATGGCCTGGGAGGAAGGGGAGGAGCCAAGGCATGGAGGGGTGAGGTCCACAGGGGTTAGCAGACATCTGAACCACCTGGAGTTTCTGAGTGTGTAGGGGTGGGGCCGGGAATCTGCATTTCTGACAGTTTCCAGGTGCTGCTGCTGGTTGGGGAACGCTACTTTGAGAACAGGTCCGGGGTGCATGCTGGTGAAGCTGAGTCTCGAGGAAGATGCGAAACCATGAAGAGAAGGCGGGCCAGAGCCATGCCATGCAGGACATTAAATGGTGGCTCAGAGTCACAGCCGCGAGCACAGTTGGAGAAGAAGGTAGAAAAGAGGAAGGAAACAAAAGACACCCTGGACTCAAAGGCAGGGGGGAGCAGAGGCACCAACAGCCCTGGTTGAGCCCCAGCTCTGCCCCTGGCTCTCTGTGCGACGTCTGCCAGGCCCCTTACCCCAGGGGTCCTAAGGCCGCTCCTGTGTGAAAGGCACACAATCCCCCTGCCCTGCCCACCTCCTCAAGGGACAGGTGTGGCCTTGCAGCAAGAGGGCGGCCAGGAGAGGGCTTTGCAAACTGGAAGGCCCTCAGCAGATGTGAAAGCGATTATTATAATCCCTCCCTCCCCCAGATGGCATGGGCCCATTGCCCCCTCCTCCACCTTCCAGGCCCTTCTCGGTGGTCCCGGGGGACATGAAGGGCCCCTGTCTGGCTCTGGCTGCCTCTGTGGCCCCTAGCCCAGCCTCAGCATGGGTCCAGCCTCCAGCTGAGGGTCTTTCTTCAGGTGCAAGGACCCAAGTAGCTGTCAGCGGGCAGCTCCTCGGCGGGGCACCTCGGGCAGGCGGGCGGGGGGTGGTGGCGGGGCTGGCGCGGCACAACCAGGGAACAAAGGCCGGCTGGGAGCTGGCAGGGCGCCATCAGGGTTCAATGCACAATGGCCCGGGGGGCTGGCGGCTTCGCTCCTGGACGGCATTTGCATAATGTCTGGGGCAGGAACAGGTGCCCGGTCAATAGGCGATTGTGAGGCTGTTCTGTCAAAAGAGAAGGGGCTTGTATTGAAGGCCAGGCTTGCCTATTGCAATGCAAATAGCATTCAAAGCAGACCAGCCCAGCCCGGGCTCCCGGGAGCTCGAGCTTCATGAAAGCCACCGAGCCTGCCCGGCTGCTGCTGCTGGTGCCCGCTTTGTCTGAGGCCAAAGGGTGGCATCAGCAGTGGGGGCTGGAAACCCATGGCAGGAAGAGAGCAGGAGGGCTTCCTAGAGGAGGAGCTGATGTCCCCGAACTTGAGCCAAATGGTAGAGTAAAGCTCTCCGGCTGCTTTGAAGAGAGCCCCAGAGTTAAGCTGCTACCCCAGGTCATCTGCCACCACTGTGAGATCTGCCAGAGGCCCCAAGCCAAGTCAACCCTCACTTCTCTCTACATGGGTCCAAGTTGCAAGAATCAGGGGTCTTTCTAACATCGTTAATGATTACTGAGTGTTTACTACAGACCAGCCACCGTTCTAGATGCTTCACTTGGATTAACTCATTTCACCCTCACAATGACACAAGGTAGGGGTATTGTTATCCTTCTCTCCTAACAGAGAAGCCAGGAGTCACACGGCTAATATGCAGCAAAGCTGTGGAAAGCCCCCAAGCAGGCTGGCTCCAGAAACCAGACTCTTAGCCACCATGCTAGCTGTTCCAGGCAGGAGCTCATTCACTGTTTCCTGAAAGAACTGAAGCCCAGAGAAGAGTAAAAATTGCTACCAGGACCAGAACCCAGTTTCCTGGCTCCCCCCTGTCTGGTTCTTACCTCTACGTGTCTGAGAAGGAAAGGTCTCACGTCTGACTCGGGGATGGCTGGTGACAGGAAGGGAGCCACTAAAACTATGCTTTTGCCAACATTAAAGGTAAGGAAACTCCTTCCCTGTACTGCACAGAAGCATTCCAAATTGCAGGGACTGTTTCTTGGCAGGGAAAAGTGTCAAACTTGGAAGCTGGGCTCGGGCCCCTGCTTTAACATGTCAGAATAACCTTGGGCAGGTTATTTCTGTTCTCTGGGTCTCAGTTTCCTCCTCTGAAACATGGGGGATTACAGCAATTCAAATTCCAAGTTTGTTGTGAGAAATATATGATAAAGCCTGCACAAACTAGGGCTCTGGCAATGTCAGTTCCCTTCCCCACACTGTACTCTCTTTGGAAGCTAGAGCCTCAAAAATATTCCACCCCACCCAGTTTCCTATCCTGAAGGAGCACAAACATTTGTGTGGGTGTGAATTTATTAAGTCTCTCACTTGCATTCCATTGGACTTTGCAAGATTCATTGTTTTTAATTTTTTTTTTAATTCTTAAAAATATGCAGAAAACTCCCCAGTGGAAGTCATTATCTTCATAGATAAAGAACAGTGCCCGAGATGCTTGAACCAGATACAAAGAAACTCCCCATTGTGCTGGGAAAGGTTGAGGGACTCTCTAAGCTCCAGGGTCTGAACCCTGGGCCTTTCCCTTCCAAGGAGTCAGAGAACATCAGAACTCCCCTAGTCATCACTAGAAAATAGATTTTTTCACCCAGTCACTCCACTAGATTGATAGTGGCTACCTGGAAGCTATGTTGAGAAGGATTTTGAAACAGAATCCAAGCACAGCAGGAAAGGATGCTGCAATCCATTAGGGATGTCTGCCATGAGCACTGGACAGAATAAGGGCAGCATGTGTCATCCTGGTTCTAGTAATTGCATAGGAAGAAATTTCACTTGGTGACAATATCAAAGCTGGAATCTTCCCTCCCATCCTTCCTTCCTTCCTTTCTTTCTTATATTTCCTGAATGATTTGCAATGAACCCGTATTACTTTTAGAATTATAAAAATAATAATTGGAACATTGAATGAATTCAAGAGGCGTCCACTCTCACCATAAGTAAGGAGGGCATGGGGCCTTAGCGGTGACACTAGTGGAAGTGGTGTCAGGGATGGTTGCGTTATTATCCATGTCATCACATCCAAATACTCAGGACTTGACAATTTCCAAACTGCATCTCATCCACTTAGCCTGATGGCCCTCCCTCAAAACGCTGGAGAGGTAAAGAAAGCATCTTCGGGAGGATAAAATCAAGGCTCAGAAAGTTCGACGTGACTTACCCAAAGTCACAGAACAAGTTAGTGGCAGAACTGAGATGTGAACCGCGGCCTTAGGCTTTGGGAGAAGTCAGGAGGAAAGCCCTGAAAGCCTAGAAGGAGCCTGGAGACCTTCCATTCAAACCCAGGGAGGGTCCCCATGTTTGAGAAGTCAGGAAAGCTGGAGGTCCGCACCTCTATTGCTGGTCACCCCCTGCCCCCATTCCCGCCCCCCCCCCCCAGGGCCCTGAGCAAACCTGCTCACATTGGGAGCCTGGGCCTACCCCAGAGGTAGACAGAATGTCCTCTGGTTCCCAAACCCCTCCCAACACCCCCTCCGCTGACCTCATCAGCTCTCTGCAACACAATGCACCCTTATTCTCCTCGAAGCGCCCCTCCCCCAGCTCTTAATTAAGCTGGCCAATGGTTAGCCTTCTCAGCAGAGGCCCAAGCAGCCCCTTGTTCCTGAGCCGCCCATTGTCCTGCCCTGGCTACCGGAGTCCAGCCTCCTGCGGGTGCCCATTTCGCCCCAGGGTCCAGCATCTGATAGTCCCAACACAAGGACATGGAATCGTGAAAATATCCCAGCATCCCAGCAAGGAAACCCAAATCTCTCTTCACTTAATGTTTGTGAAAGAAATCATGCCACTTGTGGGTCTGTTTCGTGAGAAATCAAATAAACCCATATTAAACGTAAGAAAGGAAGCATGCCCTGCTAGAAAGATCTGGAGTCTCGGGACAAGGGTTTTAAGATCTGATTCTGTCATTGATGAACCAGGAAGACTTAAGCAAATTGTCTCCTCATTGAGTCTACATGTTCACATTTACAAAGTGGGAGTAATAAGAAAATGCAGAGAAATGACCAGAAAATGCAAACCAAATGGCCATCACATTGAGAAGGCTCAGCATCCTTGGAGCAAAATGGGTCTCTCGCAGACCCCACCGAGGGAGCCCCTTATTGTCCTGCCACAGCTGCATGAAGCCTGCCTCTATTTGACCTTTGATTTGTCTTTGGAGGAGGGAAACAGGTCATAAAAATGTTTGTTGATTCTCTTCCAATGGATAAGATAGGGGATTTATGTAGCTGGTAATCCTAATTCCAAGGCACAGGGAGCAGGCTAAAGTTTCTGGTGAGTTGATGGAAGCTCTTTGACGAGATGTTGCTGTTGCATCCATTGACTGAATTGCCAAATACTTGAAGTTTAAGAGTCACTTGTGTAACCACCAGAATCACAATTCTCACAGACTCACACCTGCATCTGGCCACATGCCTAAGCCCCAGAAGGGCTGGACTGAGAGCTCAGGCTCTGGAGATGGACAAACCTGAGTTTGGAAGCTGTGGGAACTTAGACAAGTTACTTAACTGTTCTGAGTTTCAGTTTTCCCATATGTAATAGTGTTCATTCCAGCTCCCTATTGGAATTATTAAAGGAAAAAGAGCTCATGCAGGGAAAGGCCAAAGAATCAGGCACATTGGCTCTCCCCACACCACTCTCCTTTCTCAGAGCATTCTAAAATATAACTTGACTATATCCCTTCCCTGCTTAAAACCCATCCATGGCTCCTCATTGCAATAAAACCCAAACACTTTAACATGATGTATAAATCTATCTCAATTCATCCCCTGTGTTTCTCTCTGGCCACATTTTAAGCAAGACTCCCCAAAACTATGCTCCAACCACCTCTCATAATGCACATCCAGAAAGTGCTGCTTTCTCAGGTTCTAGCCCATACAGTGGGTCTCCCCATGCCATGTCCACCATTCCACCCTCATCACCTGTTCAGTCCCCAGCCCTCAGCTTTCCTTGAATTACTACTTTTTAAAAATGTTAATGATATGTATTTTTGAATAGGTAATACATGCTCAGCATTCAAACTCTGAAAGACACAGGTATATATAGTGTGTACATGTAAACATATATGTGTCTAGTTGTGTGTATACCTAGACACATACATGTACACAGACACACACACACATATATAGTAAATAGTGACCCTCCTCCCTGTGACCACCAGCTTCCTGATTCCTGCCACAATCCCCAGAAGCAGCCACAGCTCTCAGGTCTGTCTTCCTAAAGGTGAACATACAGAAGCATATACACAGATATGTGTGTATGAATATATTTGTACACATATATTCATCTTTACACAAATAGCATAACTGGCTTCCATCCATTGCATGCTTTGTCTTTTTCATTTAAAAATGTATCTCAGAACTCAGTGTGTGTTAACTCATAAAGGTATTCCTTATTACCATTTTTTGTGCGATGGCATAGTGTTCAATTGTACAAATCCACCACATGTTATTTAACCAATCCCCTAGTGATGGACATTTAGGTTATTCCCGATCCTTGGTGATACCAAAAATGCTTCAGTGAATACTTTTGCACGTGTGTTATTTTGTATATGTGGAGGTGCGACACATTTCTAGAGGCAGCTTTGCTGGGTCAGGGCTGAGTGCATTCACAGGGTTACAAGATACAGCTGCTCCATCCTCCAAGGGAGTTGGGCCACCCCGATCTCCATAGCACTGGCGCCCATTTGCACTCCCCTTCCCCTCAGTATAGGAGCGGGCCTGCTCGCAGTGACCTCATTGCACAGCCTTAATCCATCAGGACTGTGTGGGATGGTGTCTCCCGGATGTTCCCCTGGGCCCTTCTCTCATTGGATGTGGGAGTGAGCATTTTATCCTACATCATGGGCTTTAGAGGCATTTGCATTCCTTTTGTCCTGTTTTCCTTTGCCTGTTTTCCTTTTGGGTTGTTTATTTTTCTTAATGTTTTGTAGACACTTTTTACCGAGGAAATCAACCCAGGCTGATTCACATCGCAACTCTTTCTAGTTCTTTGTAGAAAGGCTTCTTAATGTAGGCGATGCTTGAGGAGAATTAGGTAGTTCTCCTCCATGCCTAGTGACAATGGAATGATTGATGGATAAGTGATTGAATGAATGAACGAATGAATGAGGCTCATCCCACTCAGCTCATCAGTTAAACCAGCAGCCAAAACCAAAGACCTGAGCCCAGCCCTGAGCAAATGGGCATAGCTGATATCCACCCCATGCCTAGTAGCTATCCATTTGAAATAAGGTTCCCAAGACACACCCAGGGGCCGCCTGGAGCTGCCGTTTCCTTCTCCCCACTGCATAGTGCCCTCTTCCCCGGCCAGACTTCAACATCAGCCCCAGCTCCACAGGGCCAGAGAGCAGGCTGCATCTCCCATTACAGAATTTATCTCTCTTGTCTGCCTGTCAGAAACAGAGAATTTATTGCCTCATTCACTTTGAACAAAACCTGTTTCTGGAGATTTTTTATGATGGAGGAGTAAGAAAAGGAGTAGAGTGAAGATGGAAGTGTCAATGGGAGAGACATGGCCCAGAATATAGAATCTCACCAAGAAAAGTGCTTCAGTGGGAGGCGGAAGGCAGGCTCCCTCCGGGCCTCTGAGGCTTGTCTGGCTGCCTTGCTCCCAGCTGGGCGGGGTTGCCTGGCCAGCACATGTGGGGTAGAGATTGGTCCTCCCCTTATGGGGGATGAAGCGCCTGGCCTCCACCCCGTGCTTTAGGCCCCCGTGACCTGGTCCCCTTTCTGGGATCTCCTCTGTTCTCTCCCCACTTGGCCTCCCTCCCGGAAACCGTTCACTCAGCAGCCGCTGATGGGTCCCCCCGGGTTCCAGGCACCAGGCTGGGTCTCAGATGAAGAGGAGAGCAAGGCCAACGGCTCCCTGGCTCTGCGCTAACCCGGCACTCATTGTGGGCCTAGTCCTGTGCTGACAGTTCACAGGCACTAGCTCTGCTAGTGGCCAACACCTGCCCGGCCAGCCCATTAAGTGTCTCCCCTCCGTGTGGAAGTTCTCAGACACAGAGCTCTGAAGCTCAGCTATAGAAAGCCACAGAACCCAGTTTCCATGTTCTTCTTGTTTTCTGACTGTCCCTGGGCAAGGAACCTACCCAGGACGAGCAGGGTCCCCACTTTACCAAGGAATGGCTGAAAAAGCATTGACTTTTGTCCAAGGTCACAGCTGGGATCCAGATAGGCAGGCCGTCTGCTCCTGAAGCCATGAGGTCCATCTCTGCCCTCGACCACCATGTAGGTGTGACATGGAGAAGAATCAAGTGTCATGGACTCTCCCTCCAGGGCAAACTCCCCCAGGCTCTGGGACAGGTGTCCCCAGGGATGCCTACGGGTAGCTCTGCCAGGAGACAGGAAGGGAGAGGAGGACAGAGCCATCGAGGGAGTAGGAAAAGCAGGGTGTGCTGGAGGACGAGAAGCGATGCCAGCGATGGTGAGGAAGGAGGCAGGCAGGGGCAGGCAAGGGCACCCCCTATACTCAAGCTCCATGAAGGCTCCACCTTTTCTGGTTCTCCATGCTCTGCACATCTCACTTGGTGTTTCTTCCCTCCTCTGTTCCTCTTTCATTCTCATGGCAGACCTGGCCTGAGCCCTTGCTGCCTGCCAGGCACTGCACCAGCCACAGCAAACCACCAATGCTAATAGGCGCATGAATAAATCACCGTCTTAGAAAGACGAGAGCAGTGCTAAGTGCTGTAATAAAGTGGTGTGTGAGTGCAGAGGAGGGAGCAATTAAAACTGGCTGGGAAAGGGAGGGTGAAGCTCGGGGAGAAGTTGCTGAGGTCCTGAAGACCGGCAGACCTTGGCACGGAGGGCAGCTTCGGTGGCATGCCGCCCGGCACCCAGAGCCCACTGCCAGAGCCCGGAGGGCGTTGGGTGCCCAGGCATGGTTGGACTGCCTTCTTCAAGACTGGGAGAGAGACAAGAGGTGTGATAAGGTCACATGAGCGTGCCAGGAAGATCCCTTTAGCAACAGTGTCAAAGAAGCAAGCATCTTCTCCCCACTGGGCTCTTTTTCTCCATAGCACTTTTAGCACCATCTGGATATTTTACTTATTAGGTGGAACTGTGTGAAATGGCCATTTTTATAGGTCAAAATGGTGGCATATTAGCAAGTTCCTGTGGCTCACCCTCCTTTTCATTGATTGTTCACGCCCCTACACCATTAAAAGTTGTTTTCTCATTGCTGTATTCCCAGAGCCTCAAACAGTGCCCAGCCTAGAAGAGCAGCTCAGTGAGTATTGACAAAATGAATGAATGAATGAACGAATGAATAAACAGAGAAAGCCTGGGGAGAAAGAGCCCCTGTTTAGTGTCTCCCCTCCACGTGGAAGCTCTGAGAGACAGAGCTCTTAAGCTGAGTTTTAGAAAGCCACAAAACCCAGCTCCCATCTTCTCCTCGTTTTCTGACTGTCCCTGTACAAGTAGCTTCCTTTATTTAAGCTTTGATTTACTCATCAGTAAATAGGAACATGGACAGAGGCTTCAAGCATTGGCTATTAGGATTATATCAGAAACCACGGAAAATGCCAGGTACGCAATGGTGTACCATAAATGTCATTCCCTCTCCCCCTCCCTTCTTAAAATGCCGGGTCTGTCTTGCCCCGTCCATACTAAAGACGCACAGAATTGAAGCATTTTTAATCTAAAAATTGACATAGTTTAAGATTGGTGAGAGGGAAGATCCACATAGGGAGAGCAAGGGTGGGTGCTAGCGTGAGAAGCCTTCGGACGGGGTCAGGAGACCTGGCCACGTACTAGCTCTGTGGTTCTGGCAAAGTCACTCAACTCCCGCCCTGTCCTAAGTGGAAGGTGAACCATCCTGTCTCCAGGTTCTTCCAGGCCATTTGCTTTAGAGAAACATCCCATGCAAAGATCCCTGGGCTCCCTAGAACCTGAGTTTCCGTTTGACTTGGGACTGGAAGGGCAATGTGCTCATTCAGAGGGGGGAGTCCTGAGTGCCCTGGTCGCTGGTCTTGATTCAATGTTTTTACACCGCTGCACTGAAGCAGAGACTTTTGAACTTAGTCTAAAAAGCAAGCATTCACTTTCCAGCTCTGTTTCAGAGTTGCCAAGAAATGTGCACAAATGACCATCAGCTCCATCCCTCAATCACCCCTTTACCTCCATGGTCATCAAGTCCCACTCTTGGGGTGCAGGTCAGCAATGGGATAAGAAGTGGGATGAGACTAGAAACAGAGGGAGGGGTCAGGATGATGGAGAGTCATGGAAGGGGTCAGTACATCTGTTGGGCACATTACAGAGGAAATAAAGGGCGATGAATTCATCTTGACATGGGGACATTGATACAGTCAAGTCAAAAGCCCCCTTATCAAAACACCCCCTCTGTGCCCTAAAGGAGATTCACCCTCTAGGTCACAGGCAGAGGTGTGTCCTAGCAACCCAGGCGGGGAGATAGGAGGGCTATGGCCAGGCTTGGTCGGGCAGAGGGCAATGCAAGCCAATCCCAGCAGACCTAAACACAACCTCCTGGGAATCCTACCTCAAATTATGTAAGAATCACAAAATACCAATCCACTCCCAATTTCACTTGGTCTTCACCAAAGGTGGAGAACTTGAGTCTGGGAGAACATTCTAGATATCCCTGAGCTAATCCACAGAAAACCTGGGAACCAAATCGGGGCCCCTGTTTCCAAGTCCCAAATGCTTTCCATCCTCTTAATAATCCTAAAAGATGGGTTATACTGAATCCCCATTCTACCTACAGATTAGAAAGTTGAGGCTCAGCGAGTAGAAGAAACCTGCTCAAGGTGGCCCACTCTGCCAGTGGCGGAGGAAAGCCAACTCCAAGTGCTCGGACTCCCAGCTCAGGACATTTGGATGTACCCCCAGTACAGGCACTTCCTGGTGTCCTGGGGGGGCATTGGGGAAAAGCAGGGTTGTTGACACCACAGGGATATAGGATGCAGATAGCCAGGGAAAGAAAGAGGCTTCCCCTTGCCGTTCTAAGAGACCACTGACAAATGTCCCCAGATTGCCACCTTCAGCAGGCAGAGCCCTTGGCAACGGAAGACAGCCCCCTTCAGATCAGCTTAGAGGGCACTTGCATCCCCGGTGGCTGCTGGAGAACTGGAAATCTACCCGAACCCCACTGTGTTAAACCACCGGCCTATTCAGCCGTCCATCTGTCCAGGTCAGTGTGCTCCCTCTGTCCATCAGAAAATTTATTAGGAGCAGCAGCAAGGGTCCATCAGAGTCCAGTCACAGCCCCCTCCATCAATCCCAACTCAGGGGCAGGCAGGAGACAGACTAGCTGTAAGGTCATTTGGAGATGGAAAAAAAAAATCATTCCCAGCCCTCCTGAAATAGCCCATCTCTGCTTTGCAGCAATTGCTACCTTCTTGGCCCTAAATCAAATTCTGCTGCGAGAAGCAAACTCAATCTTCTCTCTTCCAAGTTTTGCTTTTTTATGAGATCGGCAGTAAATTGGGGTGGGCGCAGAAAAAAGGCACCAAAGTTGCCGGTGTGACCAGGAGGGGCTGGGCGGGATGGGATGTGGGAGGAAAGAACGGGACTGGAAATGGAGCCAGTGGTGACCGAAGCGTCCCATGGCCCGGCAGCCTCTGCCAAGGTGCCGGAGGTGCTGAGCCAGTACTGAACAGATAGATGAATGGAGGACACACAAAGGAAGACCTCCTGACTTCATGATGCTTTTAACCTGGTTAAAGAGAAAATGCCCTGTGCCCCCTTGTCACCTGTGTGTAACAGGAGCTACAACACACTTAGCACAGCCTAGGGGGCTATTAACCCACCCCCCCAGGATGTCAGAGGAACTCCCTAGGGTGAGAAGAGTTTTATGCCTCCTGCTCTCCTCCACCACGGGGACGCCTCCCTTTTCCCTCTGCATCAGGGTTTGTTGACTGGATGTATTGACACTTCAGGGAGGGGCAGCTGGCCCATGCTTTGTAAGATGCTTTGCAGCACCCCTGGCCTCCCCCCACTAGATGCCAGTAGCACCCACCAGTCATGATGATCAAAATTGGTCTTGAATCATTGCCACATGTCCCCTGGGGAGCAAAAATACTGTCACTGCAGGCACTCCTCCCTGGGGTCGGGGATACCTGAGGGAGGCACGACTCCCTCTCTAGCCCCCAGCCTCTGTTTAAGCTCCCTCACTGTCCCATCAGGCTGTCCCATCGGGCTGAGCCATTGGGCTGTCCCATCGGGCCTTCTGGCTGGCAGACGTTGCTCTTGGATGGCGTTCAGATGCGGTAAGTCCTTAAAGCAGGCATCGTCCACCCCCTGGCCACCCCTAACCCCCTGTTCCTGTCCCTCCACCTCCTTTAGTGGGTGGGCCACTGTTTGCTCGTAAAGGAAGAAAGCTGGTCATGCTCCACTCCCATCCTACCTCCAATCAGGGGTCCAGGTCCACGGGTTCTACCTCTGGATATGCACAGAACTGGTCCTGCTCGCTGCTCTCCCTGCCACAGGCTGGGCAAGGACCCTCCCTGCTGCCATTTCCTCGCTGGTCTGCCCCCGGACATGCCTCCTTCCTGTCCAGGAACTTTCTAAAGCACAAACATGATCGGCCCCTCACCTGCTTTGAAGGCTTCTCAACGTTCTCTGAGAGAAATTAAGCTCCAGGAACCTGCAGGGACAGCCCCTCACCCCTTCAGGATGTGGTCTCTGCTTCCAGCAGCCCTGGCTCCCAGCACTTTCTCTCATCTTCCACCCTGAGCACACACGTGCATGCACATGCATGCACACACGCCCTCATGCACACATATGCACACACATGCATGCACACATGCACATGTATGTACACACACATGCACACACACATCATGTAACCCATCTTCCAGCTGTGATGGCAAAAGTTATGCTCGTAACAATATTTGCTGAGAACCTTTGGCATGCCAGGCACTCTTCTAAGCATTTTAGAATGTTTTTTATTTGACCTCATAACTATCCATTGTGGCAAACACTTCTATGATCCTCGTTTTACTGAGGATGAAATGGAGGCACAGCATGGCTGAGTGACAGGCCAGGGGGGCAGAGCCAGCTTGTCCAGCCACCGTCTAGCTCCGGCTCTCAACCCTGGGGCCCCAGATGGATGTGCAAGCACCGCTCCCCTGGGAGCCTCTGTTTGGGAAACTCCCTACTTTACAAGTCCCTCCCTGCCACCAGAGAAGCCGGAAATAATCCACTTTCTCTGTGGGCCTGAAGACAAAGTGGAGTCTTGCGACCTAGATAATCAGGCAAATCCATGCCAGACTTCAAATTGCAAGTGAGGGCATGAAGAAGCAGGCACCAAGGAGATAGTACTCAGGCACAAGGGGAAGCAGATGCAGCTAATTGCCCGACACAGCAGTTGTAGTAGTTCTGACAATTATGTCCAGAGCTCAGCAAGGGCCATGCAATTCCCGAGTGTATGCCTCACGGGGGTGGGGTGCGGGCAGTGGGTGGGGGCTGCAGGGGAAGGAAGTGGGTGCTGCGGGGCGGTCACAGGGGCAGCTCTGCTGTGAATTTGGAATGCTGTTTCTGACCTCCCGGCTTCTGAGCCTGGTTCTCATTTCTTTTTAAATGTTATTTAGCTAGACTTGCCTTCTGTTATTTGCATCCAAGTACTCTGGCAGACACACCCTTCTCCTTGCCTGTGTTTGCATGTCTCCTTTCTCTCTCTACCAGAAAGTTCCATCCTCTGTTGTCTATCTTTTAAAATCCTTCCAAGTCCAACTCAATGGCCATCCACCTCCAGGTCTCTGGAGCACACAACACAGCACATGTGGCAATGGATCCCATCTCCGCGATTTCTTGCCTGTGTAACCTCAAGCAAAATACGTGCAGGTGTCTCATCTGCAAAATGGCGATAACAATAATAAGCATCTCCCAGGACTGCAGCAAGAATAAAATGATATTATAAAGAAAAAAGCAACGATAGGATCGTTTGTCTGCCATATGGTGAGAGTTCAATAGGTGTTTAGATAAGTTTTAATTAAATAACAAAATATTCATAAACAAAGTATAGCCAATGGCATAAGCAAATGAAAAATTGCATTTCAACACAAGAGATGTCACTTCCTGAAATGTAGGTATTTTAATAAAAGGATTCGTAAATGGATGAATGAATGATAGGAAATGGTGCCTGACTTCCAAGAAATCATGAAATTTATCAGCAAGGGCCTGCTGTGAGCCAGACCGTCACCGTCTTCCTTGGCACCCCTCCCTCCAGAAAGAAGACCAGACGTTAGGGAATCATTGCCTGGAAGAGTGTTAAACCAGCATAGCCTCACGGAGCTTGGGGACATCACTTTCCAAGTGCAAACAATCCACATGTTTTGCCAACCCACAAATACTATTCAAAGAACAAGATGGGTGTGATGGAATGGGCCTATATCAAAACCAAATCTGAGGATATAGCCAGAGCCTTCCTTTTATTAAACAAGAATTGTGGTATAGCCAATGTGTCAGGGTTCTCCAGAGAAACGAAACCAACAGGATGTGTGTGTGTGTGTTTATGCACACATACATTTATTTTAAGGAATTTAAAGGAGATTTATTTTAAGGAACTGGCTCACACGTTTATGGGGATTGGCAAGTCCGAATTCTTCAGGGGAGGCCAGCAGGCTGGAAACTCAGATAAGTAGAGGGGTACAGTCTTTAGGCAGAATTTCTTTTCTCTACAGCTCTCAGTTTCTTTGCTCTTGCTGCTTCCAAGTGATTGGATGGGACCCACCCACATGCCGTGGGTCACCTCCTTTACGTAAAGTCAACTGATTGTATTTGCTAATCCAGTCCACAAGGTACCTGGGCCGGTTGCAAGCAAATAACTGAACACCATAACCCAGCCAAGCCAACACATAAAATTAACCACCACTGCCTATACTGTTTAAAGCGGGTGTTCTCAGCTAAGATTTGGACTCCTGCAGAAGACAGAGCCATCCTCCTTAAATGCACAGCCTGGTAGGAACATTTCAGCATGAGGGATTTTTTCCCCATTGTATGCTTCTCAGAAGGGGGCTTAGCTACCAGGGTTTCAAGTTCCCCATTGGCCTTTCCTTTGTTGAGCAGCTGTAGGCAAGTAACTGCCCCTCTCTAGGGGCAGTTACCTTATCTATAACATGAGGTGATTTCAAAATCTTCCCAGCAATAATGTCCTGTCGTGCCAACCATCAGCCTAAGGTTTTAGTTTGCAAGTGAGGTATGTGTGTGTGTGTGTGCATGTGTGCGTGTGTGCATGTTGTACACCCACACATGCAAGTGTGCAATGCCCTTTAACTGGATTGGTGACATCTCACATCAGATGCCAACAATAAGTGCAGAGGCCATCAAGACTTAACTTCTAGCATCCATTGCCTTCAAAAAAGATAAGGACTCTGGGAAAAGCACATCACTTTAACAGTCATAAATATGCCTGGCAAGCTCTGGAACCCCTAAGGACTTCTCTTTTTCCTGGCAGGTATGCTGAGCATGTCCACATAATTGTGTGACAAATATTGTATACAGCTTTGCTTAACAAAAATCAGGCGTCTCATTTGCCCAGGAAGCCTGATATGCCATCTAATAAACAAGCCTCTGAGAATAACTTTCTTTTTTTTTTTCTGAATAATTATATTCTGAAGCCTGCATGGACAGACCAGGAGAAAATCAAATTATATGTATAACAGCCAAAAGAAAACTCGAGTTAAATACTCACGAGAACCAACACTAGAATTACACGCGAGTCCTTCGGGGAAGGTGGCTTTTTTGATTCTAAGTAAATAACAGAGCAATTTGAAAGCCCTTTGCTCAATCCATCATGGCGTGCTTTTAAATTAGATGGTCCTGTATTACTATATTTTTTGGCTTCATTAAATATATATTTTTAAAGATGCTCTTATAGGAGCTTTCTGAATATTCTCAACATTCACCTATCCATACCATTCCCCCTTGAGTTCATGGTCTGTTCACCCCCAAAGTCACTGACCTAAAAAGGAACAAACAAATTAATTAATAAGCACATCATTTCCTTTCTCAAAGTCACAGGGACTCTATCAGGTTGAAGCTCAAATCCCCTAGAGTGGCCTCCAAAACTCTGCAGTTTCCCAGGCTGTGCCCTCCCTGTCCTGCCTGGCTCACCAGCAGCTTTGAGATGTCCTCTTCTCATCTTGACTCACACGGAACCTCTCATCATTGTCCAATAGGCCTTGTTCCTTCTTTCACGCCCCCAGTGGCCGACAGAATATTTGTTGTGGGGTCCCCAGTCTGGGTGTGAACAATACAGTAATCCATAGAGAGGGAGATACATTGGGACACACTGAAGAGTAATTTGGAAACTGGGAGATGTGACCAGGGAAGCAAAACAGAAGTCCCTTGCGTAGCTCACCCTGCTTGCAGCACCCAGTGCATGGCAGACATGCAGCATATGTCTGTGGAATGAATGGATGCTTGGAGGAACTGATGAGTCATCAACTGGGACACTGGGAGGCCATGGAACCCTGTGGGGAGAGAGCGAAAGCAGCTGCAGTCAGGGTATCCTATGCAACGCCACCAGGAATGCCGCCCAAACCTGGGCAACTGGTCTGGCTGCTGGCACTGCCAGGACTCAGCGGAGGACTGGGTCAGGAACCGGTCAAGCAGGGTGGAGGTAGGACAGAGAGGGCTTGGGGGGAACCTGAGCCTCAACCTCTGGAAACAAGAGGGGCCTCAGCAAGGGAGGCTGGGGGGCAAGACCCCAGTGTGCTCATCAATCAGTGGATGCATGGGAGAGTGGGGGTTCCACGCATGGCAGAGTGGGGGGTTCCATGCATGGTACTGTGGAGATGCCATGCATGGTACAGTGGGGTGTCACCTTGTTCGGCAGTGCAGGCCCCAGCTGGGATGCTACCTGGGACATAGGAAGTACTCAGTGCACATCTGGCAAATGGTTAAGTGAGTTAGTACTTAAATGGATGAATAAGCAAATGAACCAGTGATCAGTGTGCAAGAATTCCCAGGGTATCAGAAGATCAGCACTTGGCTTTTGTGGCTTCCATCTTGCCTTTTAAAAGAGAAATTTCCAAGGGCTTTGTGTTGATTTGAAACTTTTATGTACCCCAGAAAGGCCTTGTTCTTCTAATCCTGATTGAATATTGTAAGGTGGGACCTTTTGATTAGGTTGTTTCCATGGAAATGTGACACACCCAATTGCGGATTTGACCTTTTGTTTAGATGGAGATGTGACTCCACCCATTCAAGCTTGGTCTTGATTAGTTTACCAGAGTCCTTAAAAGAGCTGACACAGGGAAACATTTAGAAGAAAGCTTAGACATGGACATTTGGAAATGCAGAAGCCCCAGAAGAGGCCAGGAGCTGAGAGAGCTGACAGAAGCTGGACAGGAACCAGAGCCCAGCAGATGTTGCCCTGTGCATTTCCATGAGATGCTAAACTAAGAGATGAAACCCAGAGTTTGCCCCAGAGCAGCTAAGTCAGGACCCACAGAGAAAGAAAAAGCCACTAGAATCAGAAACTAAAGGCAACAGAGCCAGGAACAAGGACTAGCAGACACCAGCCACATGTCTTCCCATGTGATAGACACGGGCCTTTCTTCGAGTCAAAGTTTCTTTCTCTGGATGCCTTAGTTTGGACATTTTTAAGGCCTTAGAACTTGTTCTAGTTTGCTAGCTGCCGGAATGCAATATACCAGAAACGGAATGGCTTTTAAAAAGGGGAATTTAATAAGTGGCTAGTTTACAGTTCTAAGGCCAAGAAAATGTCCCAGTTAAAAGAAGTCTATAGAAATGTCCAATCTGAGGCATCCAGGGAAAGATACCTTAGTTCAAGAAGGCCAATGAGGTTCACGGTCTCTCTCTCAAGTGGAAGAGTACATGGCAAACACAGTCAGAATTTCTCCCTCGGCTGTAAGGGCACATGGTGAGCATGGTCAGGGTTCCTCTCTCATCTGGAAGGGCACATGGTGAACACAGTGTCATCTGCTGGCTTCTTCTCTTGGCTTCCTGTTTCATGAAGTTCCTCGGGAGGCATTTTCCTTCTTCATCTTCAAAGGTTGTTGGCTGGTGAACTCTGCTTCTCGTGGCTATGTCGTTCTGCTCTGCTCGCTCTGAATTCTTTCTTTCTCCAAAATGTTTCCTCTCTCACAGGACTCCAGAAACTTATCAAGACCCACCCAAATGGGTGGAGACATGTCGTCACCTAATCCAGCTTAACAACCACTCTTGATTAAATCACATTTTCAGGGAGATGATCTGATTACAGTTTCAAACATACAGTATTGAATAGGGATTATTCTGTCTTTATGAAATGGGATTTAGATTAAAACATGGCTTTTCTAAGGGACATGCATCCTTTCAAACCAGTACAGAATTGTAAACTTGTAACTTAATAAATCCCCTTTATAAAAGCCAATCCATTTTTGTATATTGCATTCTGGCAGCTTTAGCAAACTAAAACAGGTTTTTTTCCAAGGCCCAAAGATGGAAGACACACAAGTAGAAGGGGAAATGGGACCACCCAAAGAAACAAAGCAAGGGGCCTCTTATTTCCTCTCTGCTCAGGCCTATCAAAGAAAAAAAGGAAGTACTTCTTGGGGTTCTTTCCAGGCACACAGGATTTCGTTGCCCCCCTAGCACCCCAGGAGGTACTCAGTAAAGGCGTGTTACATGTTCTCAAGGGGTCCCACTTCTGCAGCTGTTTGAGACCATGCCCTCTCCTCGCATTTCAGCCTGCTGCCCACAGGCCACCCTACATCTGTCTTCCAGTGGAAAGTCTCCACTAGCACGTTTCTGGATGAGGTAGGTGCATGTCCTGGTCCATGAAATACTTTTAGTATGAAAATACTGTCTTTAGACAGGCAAACTGGTAAAGTAAAGCCATGATCTAAACCTCTGCCCAGGATTTTAAAGAAGCTGAGAAAGTCACATTTCCTATCACCAGAGTATCACATTCCTCTTTCCCCTGCATTTGCTTTGGTAAATGGGAGAGTGCACATAAGTCAGGAAAAGGAGGACTTCTTGGACCCTGATGAGCATTCAGCCAGGGAGGATGAGGTAAGGAGCTGAGAGCAGCCCAGATCCCCGGCCCCAAGAGGACTCAAGTCTTCAATGCAGCCAGCAGAGAGAGCCCCGCAAAGTGGAGGGCAAGGAGCCCGTGGCACAGGAGGAAAGGGAGGGGAAAGCTGGAAAAAGGCAGTGGATTCAGTTTGAAGAGGGTAAGCACACCAGGCTGAAGAGTCACACTGAATTCAACAGCCCCAGGGAACCATAGAAGCTTCTAGAGCAGAGGAAGCACATGACGTTCCACATCATGCAGACAGCGAGGAAGAGAACAGAAAGTAGCACTTTTAGGTTCTTTTCTTGTCTTGGGAAAAAGTTGTGTATGATGAGCAACATGTAGGGGACAAATTTTTCTTTGGATCCAGACAGTCTGGGTTGGAGTCAGCATGTCGGCATACCCTAGGCTCAGGGGTCTGTGTCAGGACGGATGCACTTGGCCCTAAGCCCCAGTGTCAAATATAACAAAATGCCCTTGGCGAGCAGCGGTTTTATAAATGTTTGTTAAACGAAGCATCTCCTCTACCTTTCTGAGCTTTGATCTCCTCACCTGTAAAAGGGAATTTGGGATACTATTTGTAAAGTACCTGGAACACAGTAGAAGCTCCACAAATGGTTTAATTAGTCATTCGCCTTTATGAGTCAGGAAAGTGATCAGTAGAAATCAAACTGTGAGAGGGAATTAGCCAGTGCTTGAATGTCTAGACCAAAGAGTTCTATCATTGTTGAAACCCTTTACTTTCCAAAGCATGTTCATGCCTGTAATTTCTTTACAGAAATTCTTTACAGAAATCACTGCAGGGGGGCTGGTCCAGACCCACTGAAGTGACTATTGAACTTCCCCTGGGAGAGGGATTTAGCCGCTTGCCTGAGGGCACATGGTAGGCCCCTGGTGAGCCAACCCAGGAGCCAGGTGCTCTGACTGCAGCCCCAAATTCCCCAGGCCTTTACCAAAGAGCTCAGAGACAGCAGTAGAGAGGGGCTGTCTTCTCAGCAGGACAGTTATCCAGGGAGATAGAGGGCTGGATAGAGCAAGGCTGGGAGACCACTGAGAAAGTAGGTTTCAAGGGGACTTATGCAGATCTCAAGACGGTGGATGAATCCATTTTGGCCTTGTTTGAGGTTGGTTCCTATTTCTAAGAGGTAGCCTCCTGGTGACTCCATAAGCCTCTGCTCAATGATGGGTAGTCTCTGGAGCCAGTCAGGGTTTTGGGAGGAAGGGGTGGTCCATACCTCCAGGATGTGTCTGATAAGAGATAAGAAGGGGTAGCAAGCTGGTGCTCAGAGTCAAGCCCAAGGCTCAGCCAGGACCTGGAGTGCTAAGATGGGAAACGAAGACAGGATCCCCATTATGCAACTCCAGCCACTACTACTACTCACTCCAGCACTGCAAATTCTAAGCCAAAAGTGTTCCACTTGTTTCAGGCCTGCCTGCTGGTGGAGCTGATATTCTGGAAGCCTTCCTGCCCTGTCCAACTTGCCCCGACCCTCAGTCTCCAAGGAAGGACCTGGGCACTTGAAACAGGCCAGTGCTTTGGAAAACTGGCCTGCCACGGATGCCACAGCTCAGACTACACAAGCCTGGATGAAGGCCCATGAATTCTCCAGGCAGGGACTAGGTCGACTTGAAGGTCCAATGGCACTGGTCTCTTTTGACAATGTGCTATAATTCAACAAGATGTAACCACTGGGGGAAGCTGGGTGAAGGGATTGCTCTTACACTATCCTGGCAACTTCCTGTGAATCTATAATTACATCAAACTAAAAAGGTAAAAGAAAAAGCATTGGTCTCTAAACCTGATTGATTCTCAGCACCCCAAGCCATCAGCCTGGCTTTTAAACAGTTCCGCCTAGGCAAGGCCTCTGACCCAGTTAGGACCTTTTCAAGAGGAAACTGTCTCCAGATTCTGCTCTTCCTTCTCTGAGTCATTCCTGCATTTCCTGTCACTTGAACTCTTGACCACTTCCCAACTAGCTGCCTGCCTTACTCTCCCTCTATAGTCCATACTCTACCCCACCAGAAGGTGGGCATCTCCAAACCACAGCTCTGCTCCAAACCCTCTAAGGGTCCCCCATTTCTTTTGAAATGAAGTCAAGTTCCTTTGCAAGCTCTTCAGAGCCCACCACAATGTGCTCTCAGTCCACATACATGTCCAGCTTCACTCCCGACACAGGTCTTGCCATCATTGAACCACAGAGTCCATGCGCCAGCTATAGCAGACCACCAGAGAGACTCAAGGACACAACCAACTTGTCCAGCCTCTCCTTTGTCCAAGCTGCAACAACTACCCTAATCAACCCTGTCCATCAAAATCCTTCTCTTCCTTCAAGATTTAGCACAAATTCCTTTTTTACCTTGACCCCACCCAGTGGAATATTGCCTTCCTCAGGGCCCCAATGGGCACAGATTAGAGGCCTTATCCTCAGTTGGGTGTGTGGCACACAGTTGGTTAGGCTGCTAGTGCAAGTGCCTTGGGTACAAGAACCAGGCTTGGTTCACCTTTGCCCCCCCCCCACCCCCCCCATTAGTCTTGCCCATTAGAGATGCTGGATGGATATTTCTGGAATGTATTTGTGGCTGAGGGAGACTCATTCCTCAGGGCAGAGAACCAACATTTGGGTCCCAGAAGAACTGTGCAGATATTTTGAAAAGACAGAGTGGAAATTACTGACCTTCAAAGCAAATTTGAGCCTAGGGTGTGTCTGAAACAAAACACACAAAAGGAGGTGGGGCAAGGAGGGGACATGAAGAACTTCCAGCTTGAGTGTCACACCCAAGAGAAAATCTTCCTGAGCCAAGAGGAGGTGGAGTTGGGGGTGGGGTGGGAGCAGAGCTCCTTCCCTCTTCATGGTCTGTAAGGATGCTCTTGGGAGGTGGGAGGAGGGCTGGCTTCCTCTGAGCAGGTTTCCTCACAAAGGGAGCCCCATGGTCCCTGGAGGAAGGCAGGATGTGAGCAGGGCTCCATCAAGCCAGGCCAGCAAAATGGTGCACACGGCTGGGCAGCAGCATCAGTCGGCCGCGGGTGGGAGGAAGGCTGGCGGGCCAGGCCTGCTGTGCTCAGCAGGTATCTCATCTGCTCTCCCCTCGGCCTCAGCCTTGAGAGGGTCTGTTTGCAATTACAGCTTGTTTTGATTATTAGGTCAGAATATTCATCTCCATGGGCTGATGATAAAAGGCCAGAGCAAGATGGCATTTCTCCTTCCAGACTAAGACTCTCTCTCTTTGTGTGTGTATGTGTGTATGCATTTTTTTTCCTTTTTCGTGTTTAACCAATTTATTCAGTTCTTTCAGTTCTTGACTCCAGGAGGGTGGTGGCTGCAAGAGGCAACCCCAGAGGCTGTGAAAGCAGTGACCCTGTACTGAGGAGGGGAAGGCTTTGGCAGCAACTGTGGAGCCCCACCCAGTGAGGAGGCCAGAGCTGGGTGGGCTTTCGACTCATCCAGAAGGCTGCAGAAAAGTTGGGTGTTTGGAGAATCCCAGAATCCCAGACCTGGGAGGTTCCTTGGAAGCTAACTGTCCAGTCTCCTACACATGCTTTGTTGCCACTACAGCACCCCCTCTGAGTACCTCTACAATTTCTGCTCCCATTCCTCCAGGGATGCGAAGCTCACTACCTTATCAAGCTACCTGGTTAATTTGATATCAATTCTAAAAAGAAAATGTACACATGCATCCTTTCTTATATGAGTGCTAAATCCTTGGTGTCTAAGACTTTTCCAGCCAAATAGTCCTGCTTCTTTAACCCCACTGAGTTTGACATGGATGCCAACCTTATTATCTCTTAAGTAAATGTAACACTCACCCTTGTGATGTACATGTCCAGAGCAGCAAGACTTTCACCTCCCTCCTTCCAAGTAACCTTCCTTTGTTCCTGGAGTCTGCACTGCTCTTTGGCAGGCCCATTGGCTTCTAGACCTGAAGCCAAAAATGCTCTCACAGTGCACAAGTGTAATCACCAGCCCCTCTCCCCCTGAAGCCCCTCATCTTTCTTCACTGAGGTCTTCACCTGGTGGTTATGGAGGACCTTTGGAATCTCCAGGACGATGATGGAAGGGATAGAAGAGAGAAAGGGGAGCCCCTGGGTTCTCCATCCTGAGCCTTTGAGCACTGCCTCAAAGGTATACGGGCCAGATTTCTGGAGGGGAGAGAGAGAGAGGTGAGATCATGATCTCTTATAGACCCTTGAAAGCTTATGAAGATCTTTCTCATCCATGTCAAGTGACCAACTCTGGAAAATGGACGCTTATATTATTTATAGGTTGATCATCTTGCAACACTGAGGGCAAAACTGAGGTTCAGTGAGGCCGACATTACCAGGAAATTCAATCAATGCTGGGAGAAGAGACAGAGAGGTTCACTCATGCAAAGCCCTGTTGGCCCTTGGAGGAGAAGGTCAACGGTGTGCTGAATCTTTTTCAGATGGAATGATAATAAGCACAGTATCACTGATCATCCAAAGTAAGTCTTTGGGAGTGAAAGTGGTTGCTGTTAATGCTTATGCAGGATATGGGGACCATCCCGGGTAAACCAGGGCATATTGTACAGTCCTCCTGCCTCAGAGGCCCCAACTCTGGTTCCCTTGTGAGCCAGCATCCTCCTTGCTCTACCATCCCATCTTGCAGAACAAATCGGAAGGCACCACTTACCTGGCTGCATCTTTGAGTACAGCTCACAAATTTCTTTCTCTAACTCAGTCCTTCCTTCCAAGAGGTGGACTGTTCCATCTAGTTGCTCTTGGACATCTCCTCCTAAATAGTGCACAGACTTCTCCAATTCAGTTCTGTGCAGTTCCTGGTTGCTCATGGGGCCCATAATCTGCCCCCACAACATGCACAAGGAACTGCAATAAAGGCTAGGTCTCAGCACAGATTCATTGCCTTGAGCTCAAGCTCCCTCCTAGCTCTCCAATTCTGGCTGTTCTCATCATCCCTGCCAGGTATCTTGGGTGGGTTCCCCAGTTGGAGATGGATGCCCTTCCCCATTTCCTTCTCCCCTTTCAACCTGATCTTGGGTCTAGGTCTCAGATTTTCTGCCTCTGATTTCTCTGAGTAGCCAAACCCATCCCCCTCCCCTATCTGGCTCACCCGGTCCATAGGCATGATTCCAGCACGTTCATCCCATGCTCACCCCACATTCACTGGAACTCCAACACTGACACACGTACCCAAACAGAACCCATAACCTCTCCCTGGAACTCAATCCTCCTTTTGGATTCCTGATTCTAGCCCAAGACATCTCTGGGCACGTACCTCATCACGAAGGTGGGTCCTGGGACCCCCAAAGCTGTAGCTATGGTGCAGCAATTTGTCCTCCTCTTTCCCATGAGAATAATAACACCCCATGTCCAGGTAGCCCCCACCTCATTCTCTCCCCAGGCACAGTGCCTAGCATGAGCTGGCGTGTGGCTGGCTCTCAGCCACCATTTTGCTGAAACAAAAGGCTGGAGAAATAAATGAATATCCACAAAGCCAACAGAGGCCCGATCAGGAAGTTTGGCTTCATTCTGTTCCAGTTGTTCCGAAAGATTGGATTGATTTAATAGGAATGCTCCCTAACGCGTGAACAATTATTATTGTTTTAAATTAGCAAGAATGAAATTCCACCATCTTTTTCCCTGAAGCTACTTCCAGAGAGGACGAGCTGTAAATTTGCGGTGCCCACGAGGAGCTAGACAAACAGCCAAAGTAGCTGCAAGGAAATGCGACAACAAAAAACATCTCCAATCCATATTTTTCCCTTAAGGGAAGGGGTGGGAGCTAAAACACACACACACATACACACAGGAAGAATTTTATTTTTTCATTTTAAAATAGAATCTTACAGTTCTCTCTTGCTTTTCCTTCTAGTTTCATGAGAGATACCTAAGGTTCGTTGTGTGCAGCTAACTGAAAGAGAGAAAAATTAGATAAATTTAACTAAATGACACAGCTAGTGGGTTTCATAGCAAAAACCAACAGCATCCTGTAGGCTGGCCCCCACCTCTTTCCCATCCCATCAGCCCAGCCACAATTCCCCACTCTGTTTCTATCAACACGACTGGACAGAGGATTCCAGGGACAAGCAATGTGAGACTTAACCCAAGCTCCCCTGCCCCCCTTTGTAAGGCTGGCCGGTCCTGTCCCCTCTCTGGGCCCTGGCTTCCCCCATCTTTCTTGTGAGTCCTGGCTGTGAGGTTCTCAGATGGCAATGGCCTTGATTGGCTTGTCTCCCTCCCTTTGTGAGACTGAGTCATATCGAGGCCCCCCCGAACTCTCAGCCCCGTCTGGGAGGGACGGGGCCAGGCAGGGACAGTGGTAGCCCAGTCTAGCAGGTCATCTTCATCACTAAAACGGCTGTTCCACTTCCATATCGCAGGACCCCAGGCAGACAAGCAAGAGAGAACATCCAGGGGCTTCCGATGGGCAGCCCAGCTTGGAAGCAGCAAAGCTCTCCAGGGATCGAGTGTGCTCGGCCATCTGCTCACCACCCCAAGTCACACCCTCACAGAGACCTTCATCTGTCCCTGCAGATGACTGAGCTGGATCATTTATTTATTGAGCCACCAGGTTTACCAACTCCTCCCACACTCCGGGGCCTGAGCTAGCTACTAAGGCCACAGGAATGAATAAGATACAGCCCCTATGTTTGAGAAGCAAGGGACAGACCCAGGCTTATGGCAGGCCAGTCACTTGAATTCAGTGTGACAAATGCTGGGGTGAAGGCAGCTCCAAGGTGAGAGCACAGAGGGCTGGTTTCCTTCTGAGTCTGGGAAAAGGGATTCCAGAACCAGAATCATTTGATCTGAAGCTTAGAGGGGAAGCCTCAGAGCTCCCCAGCTTTAGAAGGAGTACCGATGTCCTCAGCAGAGGGGCCTGCAGGGACAAAGGCAGGGAGGCCTGGGTGGCCTGGCAAGGCTCTCACCACTGTTAAGTGGTTAGAAGTTTATTCCATAAGCCATGAGGAACCAAGTAGAGAGGTGTCCAGCCACGTGATGCTGGCCAAGACACAGCGTCTGGTAGCCTGCTCTCCTCATGCAGAAATGGGGGGGAAATAGAAGGCAAGCTTCTCAGAGGGTCTGGTGTAAAGATCTAAGGTCAAAAGGATGTAAATGTGCTAGCACAGTTCTTAGAACATCGTCATTCTGGAAC
>PVIY010033527.1:0-27957 GCA_004026745.1 Myrmecophaga tridactyla
GTGGCCAGTGGTCTTCACATTGTTCAAATCAGTGGTCAACTCCAAGTCCTCATACCACTCACACTACTGGCAGTATTTCACATAGCTCATCACTCCTCTTCCTTGTTAAACTATCTTCATCTGTCTTCTAATACAGCACCCAGTTAGTTTTCTTCCATCTCACTGGCTACTCCTTCTCAATTTCTTCATTCCTCTTACACTATCCGATGTCTTTAGGTTAGCCTGTTCTAGAGCTCAGTCCTTGGTCTTCTTTTCTTTTGTTAGATCACTCCCTTGTTGAACTTATCCAATCTTGTGACTACATATTCATCCATATGTCAGTGACTTCCAAGTACAGCTCTCCAGTCAAGATCTCTGTCCTACACTCCAGACTAAAATTCCCAGAAGGTTATTTGACCTTCTTCTCAGCTGTCTTATACATTTCTCAAATGCAAAATGTCTAACTGGAAATCCCAACCTTTTCACTCAAAACCTGCTATATCTTTACCCTTCCCAGTTTCAACTGGTGGAAAATCCATCCTCATAGCTGTTTAGACCAATTATCCAAGTATCCTTGCTTCTTCTCTCACATCCTTCATCCAAATCAGTAAATCTTCAAAGTACATCTAGAATCTGGCCACTCCTTACCATATTCACTGCTACCAAACTGCCAGGATTCACCATCATCTCAGATGGGGGTGGCCTGAATGACCCTTCGACAGATCTCTCTATCTCTACACTTGATCCCTACAGTGTGGCTCAACACAATAACCAGAGGAACTCTTTTAAGACTAAAGTTAGAGCATTTTCCTCCTCTACTCAAAATGCACCGATGGCTTCTCACTTCACTCAGAGTAATACCAAATTCTTTACAATGACCTACAAGGTCTTCCACTGAAGTCCTGTCCTATTATTAACCTAACTGTCTGCTATTACTCTCCTTTTGCTCACCCTTCTCAGCCCACCTTAGCCTCCTTACTCTTCTTTGAAGATCCCAGGATCCTTTCAGTCTTTCAAACTTTGCACTAGCTATTCCGTCCACCTGGAATCTTTCTTTCCTCATATTCACCTGTTTAGCTCTCTCAAGTCCATGCTCAAATGCTACCTTTCCGATGAGGTCTATCATCATCATGCTATTTAAAATTACTACCCACCCAGCCCTGAGTCATCCAGTCCTTCTACCTTTTTATTTTCTAATCACTTATCATTTTCTATGATAATATATACTTCATGTATTGTACTTAATTTGTTATTTTTTTTTCTTTTCTTGTTAGAATATAAGTCCCCAGAGGTCAGAAATCTTTTATATATTGGGTACTCTGTTTATCCCTAGCACTAGAACTGTAGCAGGTACATAGTAGGAACTCAATAAATATTTGGTTAATGAATGATACAACATACTCAATTTTGTCACACATTTTTTCACAACTTTATGCACTTGTGAAATTTAAGAACCTAGAATACCTTTGATAATTTGACACATGATGTATCTCATAGGACTGGACTGACATTTATTTATGAAAATGATGCTGGCTAAAGACAATAAAATAATAAATAAAGACAATTGTTTCCCCATAAAACTATACATGGGTTTTGTTGTTTCTTAAAATTTAAAACATACAATGTATGCACAATGTTCTGATTTACTGTACTTAGGATGATAAAATGCCCCAGTGGAGAAGGCAGAGGAATGTCATTTCCTGAATCTGCCTCCCTTATCTCCCAAAGTCAGCTGGTGAAGAAAAGGTCAACTACAGTTCAATGAATTCCTGAAGGGCAGGGATTGGTGTGATCAACTTGCACTCCCCAGCACTGCTGATGCCCTGGTACACAGTAAGGTATTACAGCTCCATCAGTGAATCAAAGAACTGACTTCTGAGGTTCTCCTGGCTAATTGAAACTGGCTTCCATAACCACCTTTTTTTAGTTTAAAGAATGGAGACTACTTCTAGGACAAAGAACAAGTAAGAATAGGCAGAGTCATGCCTTACCTTTCACAATTAGAGAAGATTGGTAATTAGCTGTTCCATGAACAATTTTTTTTTTAGGAGGGTAAAGGGTAAAGGCTCAGAGGACTGGAGTTCAGAAGCCATGGCCTAAGCTGGAAATGCTTTGTCCACATAGATAAGTAGAAGCTTCTGAAACACCGTTCTTACTAAAGTAAGCAGGAGACTGTAGGAGCAAAGGTTAAAACAAGATTTGCAGAATTTGTGGGGAGCAGCTGGCAACTGGGTGGTGGCAGCAGTAAACTGTGGAGATTGTTATGTAGAACAGTCTGGGAGGAAGAGAATGTTTACCCGAAATGGTTATGTTAAGTATGAAGGAAGAGAGCACTGAAAAATAAGCTCTCTGTTCCCTCTGGAAATGCATGCATACCTTTGTCACCCTGCAGTATATAGGCTGGATCTGGTTACGAATAAAGTTGTCTGTTGTTTGTTATGGATGATCTTCAGACCCCCTGATCCCATCTGTCTTTCTTTCCCATCATTCCTTAATATCCTTGGCTCTCTGTTCCATAGGAAGCAACATGAGAATCATTGTTAAATGGCAGATTCCTAGTGCCCAATACCATAGGTTGACTAGGATCCCACCTTTTAGTAAAAGCCTCTGAGGATTATGATGTAAGTAGAATGAAATCCACTCTTTGGGAAACGTAATTAAGAACTTCTGTATTTGGAGCCAAGCCATAAGAAGAAATGTGGACCTGTCATGTGGAATCTAGAGAATAAATTTAATTCTACAATATGTTGACTTCAAGGGAGGGTTTTAAGATAAAAATACAAATGGCACTAAGAGAATACTGATAATGGCTAGAGTAACTAATCCTTAGCTATTACAGTACAAGAAAACCTGATGACCTGTCATGGAGCACAGATATCTAGGGTTAAGGAGCAGATTTGACTGGGTGTGTACCTGATTAGGGAAGACCCCAGTATCAACTGTCTCAAGCTATTAAAATGCCCTGGTGGTCATGTAAGTCTCTTCTTCCCCCAACAACTACCATTTTCTGAAAATATAATTCGCACCAGGCACTAGGAGCTCTGCATAAATTATGACATTTAAGCTTCATAGATTCCTAACTGCTTGGTTTAATTGTGCCTATTCTAAATATAACAAAATTGAGGGTCAGAGAGGTAACTCTCCCTAGAAGACACAGCTAGGAAATGGCAGGGACAGGATTTGAATCTTCATTTCTCTGATTCTAGAATCCAAGTGCTTTTTATTACAAATCTTTCTCACTATGGTGCCTGTTTTAGTTTGTAAAAGCTTCTGGAATGCAATATAGCAGAAACAGAATGGCTTTTAAAAAGAGGAATTTATTAACTTGCAAGTTTACAGCTCTAAGGCCATGAAAATATCCAGACTAAGGCATCCAGGAAAAGATATCTTGAGTCAAGAAAGGCCGATGGGTCCAAACATCTCTGTCAGCTGGAAAGGCACACTGCAGTGTTTGCTAGCTTTCTGTTCTCATTTCATAATGCTCCCCCTGGGGTGTTTTCCTTCTCCATTACTAAAGGTCTCTGGCTGTGTGGGCTCTGTTGGTTCTTTCAAAAATGGTCCCCTCTTAAAGGGTTCCAGTAAGCAACTCCACCTTGAATGCCTGGAGACACCTCTCCATGGAAACTGTCTAATCAAAAGTTACCACCCACAATTGTGTGGGTCACAGCTCCATGGAAACAATCAGAAAGTTCCCACCTAGCAATATTGAATGAGGATTAAAGGACATGGCTTTTCTGGGGTACACAACAGATTCAAACTAGCACATTCCCTCTTACAGTTAGCCTCTAAACCAACCCAAACAGCACTTATGAATCCCCAAGCTCTGTACTCCTTTCCTTCCATATAAGCTGAGCATGTGGCCACTCAGACTCCGTATTTGCCAGCTACCATTTTACTCAGTGAATTTAGTTAATTACTAAAATTTTAGACCAATAAAAATAATTTTAGGCCAATGAGAATAAGAGAACTTGTTGTTGCAATATGCAAAATCTATCTGCTATCCATTCTTCATAACAAAATACTCCAAAACTGATCCATTAAAATGACATTTTTTTTTTTAATTTCTCACAGTTTAGTGGGTAGTCTTGATTCAAATTGTAAGTTATTTTGTTGGTCTTCTCTGGGTTCTTTCCTGAAATTATAATCATAGGGGAGCTAACCCAGGGCAAGAACTTCCAATATGACTTCAACAACATGGCTGGAATTTGTCCTGGCTATTGGCAGGGATGTCTTTACTCTCCTCCATTCATCTAGTCCAGTTTCCTTCCAGCCTGGCAACTGGGTTCCAAGAGGTCAAACATGAAAGCTGCAAGAATGCTTAAAGTGTCCACTCAGGGGTCACACATCAGCAATTCCACAGCATGATATTGGCGAAAACAAGTCACTGAGAAAGCCTGCACCCAGGGCAAAGAGAAGTGGACGCCACCTCCCATGGGAAGAGGGGCAAAGTCACCCTGCAACATGGCCTGTGACGGAAGGGACTGCTGCAGACATGTGGAAATAGTCTACCACACAAGATGTCTCAAACTTAAAAACAACCGGTCTGCCCCAGAATATGCCCTTCTTTCCCTTCCCCACATACAGAGAAGCATGTGCTGCAGATATGGCCCAGCTGGGACTGGCAGGTGAAGAAGGAACCTGGGCACTTACAACCACATGCGGCTAAGTTGCTCACCGCAAGACCATCAGGTGAAGAGAAATACACTTCCTTCCTTTCACCTCCTATCATATCCCTCCCTCTCCCACCCTCCACCCCCCATTCTTGAAGAGTCTGTTTCAGCCCTTTGTCTCCTTGGTATTGCTTGAACTGGACAGATACTCTCCACTCTTTACTCTTTCATTTTAGAGCAGATAGGTTTACAGAAAACTCATGCAGTTAGTACAGAGTTTCCATATACCACTCTCATTCATGCAGTTTTCCCTATTAACATTTCACATTAGTGTGGTACTTTTGTTAGAATTGATGAAACAATATTATAATTATACCATATCTATAGTCTGTTGCTTACATTAGGGTTCACACTTTGTGTGGCAAAGTTCTATGTTTTTACCCTTTTTGTTCTATTTCTTTTTATTTATTTTATATGTCTTCCACTTTCTCCAAAGGTTTTACTTAAATATCAGCTTCTTAACATCATGCTTCTTAAAATGAAATTCCATCCAATACTCTTTTTCTTCATTCATTGAGTAGTTTTTTAATAACACTTATTCCTGTAAAACTTGTTCGTTAAATATATATATTTATTTACATGTGTATGTGTTTGTGTATGCATAGTTAGTCTTTATTATTTAAGGATTCTGTATTTACCTATTTGTTAAAATTTATCTATAACCCCCAAATCAATATTAGTGTCAATTTCTTATATATTCAGGAATGTGTACAGAGTTGTGAAAATTTTGTGTCACCCAACAAATTCATTCCCAGCTGTGCGGGTCTGAATCTGGTGGATCCCAGAAAAGCCACGCCCTTTGATCCTCATTCAATATTGCTGAGTGGGAGCATTTTGATTGTTTCCATGAAGATGTGACCCACCAAATTGTGGGTGGTAACTTTTGATTAGATGATTTTCATGGAGGTGTGTCTCCACCCACTGAAGGTGGAGTTGCTTACTGGAAGCATTTAAAAGAAGAAATATTTTGGAGAGTGTCCTTTTTTGGTAGAGCCACGTGAAAGCGAGCAGACGCCACCATGTTCGCCATGTGCCCTTCCAGCTGAGAGAGAAACGCTGAACGTCGTTGGCCTTCTCGAACCAAGGTAGCGTTCCCCAGATGCCTTAAATTGGACATGTCTATGGACTTGTTTTAATTAGGACATTTTCTCGGCCTTGGAACTGTAAACTAGCAACTCATTAAATTCCCCCTTTTAAAAGCCATTCTGTTTCTGGTATATTGCCTTCCAGCAGCTAGCAAACTAGAACACCAGCTGAGGTCAAACAAGGTGATGCTTTGCCTTTTTATTTCAGTTTCCATACACTAAATAAGTTTCCTTTTTTATTTTAACTTATAAAATTGTGAAATATAGCATATGTACAAGAAGTCATAATTGTCAAAGAACCTTTTATCATTACTTGTAGAACAGATGGCAAAGCTTGGTGTGGATTACAGTTTGCAATTTCTGGTTTTTCCTTCTAGCTGATCCAAGATACTGGAGATTAAAAAGAGATATCAGTATAATAATTCAATAGTCATACTTATTTGTTAAAACCTAAATTCTCTATTATAACTCTTCCTTCTCCTTAGATCCTTCTCCCAATCGTTAGGCATATTTGGGTTATGCCCATTCTAACTTTTTCATATTGGAAGGGGCTATTGATAACATGGGATGGGGGATGGAACTAGTTGATATTCTGGAGAGACTGAGACCTCTGGGTTTCAGGACTTATCTGGCCTAGGATAAGTGAAGGTTTTAGGTTTCTGAAAAGTAGACTTAGTGCATGCAACATTTCTGGGATCTCAGGTTGAGCTTTATGTACTCTTTATGGGTAACAGGAATGAGGTTGGCTGGGGTTTGGCAAACCATGACAATTAGCAATGTCTGGTGGAAGCTCATACGAGAGTGGTCTCCAGAATAGCCTCTCAACTCTACTTGATCTCTCTTAACAGCTGATCCTTATTTTGCTACATTTCTTTTCCCCCTTTTGGTCAGGAAGGCATTTTTGATCCCACAGTGCCAGGGCCAGTCCCATCCCTGAGAGTCATCTCCCATGTTGCCAGGAAGACTCTCACCCATAAATGTCATGTCCCTCATAGGGGGAGAGTAATGATTTCACTTGCAGAGCTGGGCTTAGAGTGAGAGAGAGGTGACCTCTGAGCAGCAAAAGAGGTTCCCTGGAAGTAACTCTTAGGCATAATTATAGGTAGGCTTAGTTTCCCAGCTACAGAAATAGGTTTCATAAAACAAGCTTCAATATCAAGGGCTTGGCCTTGCAAACAAGTCTCTTTTTTGTGATGTATTTGTGCCGTGTTTTTTGCATTTTTGTGTCTCATGTTCCTAAGTGCAAGATGGCTGTGATGTGCCTTGAGGAGAAGACATGGATAAGATAAGCTTCTTCAGGCATGCTGTTGTCCATGAGTTCAATGTTAATGAGTCCACAATATATATTAAATGAGTTGTCTTTAACAGGAACATATTAAAAAAGTTGATAAAATTTTGACATTTAGTTAAAAATTTTGTGACTAAAGACTTGCTTGGCCCTAACCTTCTATCTCCTCTAGAAGCAATAGTCCAGTATTTGCAGTATTTGTGGCAACTTCATAGAACATTAGTATCGCAAATACGGTGAATCAATTGTGCACACACACACACACACACACACACAGGTTTTCTTACAGAATACAGGGGTAACAATCGCTCCCTCTGGTCATTAAGAGAATTAGATGGCAATGTGATTCAAAATTGACATCTGTGCTGAGCAGTTTCCCTTCCACTGTTCACGTCCTTCTTCTGGATGCTGCTGTGTGTGGAAGAAGGCAGGCACTCCAGAGCTCACCACTAAACCTACTCCCTGCTGCAGGGGAAGGGCAGGTTCACCACAGGCACATGTGCACTAAACAATACCCTAGAAGGGCGCAGAACTCAATGTTTTTAAGGAGAACCTAGAGCCCCACCCTACCTGCCCCTGCCCACATCATCAGGCTGGTAGCTTCGTCTGCAGAACAACTATACGTTCTTCCCTACACTCTGCCTGGCACCTGATAATCCCTTGGCACAGGCAGCTGTTGACATTGTTCAGGGCCCCTCGTAGCTGCCAGGGACCTTGGGCTGCTTCTATTTGATGGTTTTCCATACTTAACTTCCAGGAAAATAACACTCTAAATTCATTTACAGAGTTGAAAAGGTCTACTGAAGCTCCTCTGGGAGGATTGAGTGTGGACCTTTTGTCACTCTAATGATGATACTATTTCTGAGGGCATGCTCAGCTGGGGCAGTGACCTCTCTCCACAGCCACCAAGGGACCCCAGCCTAGGCACAGCCCTGCTTCCATCTCTGAGTGAGAGTGAGGGGACTTGGACACTTGGTCATACGGAAGCTATCAGCCTCCTCTCATCTCAGTAGAAAACAGAGAGAACTGAACCTGTTCTCAAAAGACACTACTATGGAGTGTGCTTGGATGGGATATATTATATCACAAAGAATGCACTAGAAAGGCCATCTTTGTTAGCATCTCAATTTTATTTACTACTCAAACTAGGATGTGTTTGATTTTGGCAACATTGTTAATCTGTCTATACAGGTGAGGAAACAGAAAAATAGAGGGGGAGGAATTTAAGAGAATTTTCTTCTCTGGGTTGGAGTTTGGAATTAGTTTGGTCCACAGCAATTTTTCAGATTCCTTCAGAGACATGAATTTATAGGTGAAAGTCTCCTAAAATATACTGGATGCCATCTGGCCTACAGATTTCAAGTGTTTTACCACAGACCCCTTTGGATGCAGCTGATGAATAAATTTCCCAACCTTATTTCTGGCTTCTAGAATGACTTTCTCTACAGAATAAACTTCTCCCAGTTTTTCAGGCACAGCTAGATTGCCATTTTCTCCATGAGGTCTCCCTCACCTCTACTCTCCCAGGATGGCCTTATCCTCATCACAGGAAAGGATGCTCTGTCTACTGCACCATAATAAGAGCTCTCCCACGGCCACAGTGGCTTCACCACAAGCATTTTTGAATTTTAGGGGAGGGGTACCATGCTAGGGACTCAATAAATGCAATGCTCACATGTGGGGAAGAAGAGCTGACAATAGCAGAAGCTGATTAGGGAGATAAGACTGGAGAGAGCAGTGCAGCTCAGAAGCTGAGAGAAGCCCAGTTCCTTTCACATTATTTTAGAGTCTATATTTTTTTTAAAATCAGGAAGTCCCAAACAAATATGAGGTATTACAAAGTTGTAGCATGGGACAAAGTAAAAAAGAATATTTTTGAATAGCATCGGGTGGCACTGCAGTCAGTCTGAGACACAATCTTCCATCGGTTTCATGAGCATGTCTATGCTGTTAGAGGATGACTCCCAGTTGGAGATGAAGTCTAGAATTGAGATTAGAGTCCCTTCAGAGTTGTAAAGCTTGGAATAAAGTGGCCCCTGGCCCTCGTCTTGATAGGCATAAGCCCTGAACTGGGTCCCAGTTGACCCACCTCTTCATGAACTTGTTGGAGTCTGTGGCCCTTATTGGAGGAGTATTCTTATTCAGGTAGGGGTAACTCATATTTATAGGTATGTGTGAGGGCTTGTGTGTGACACACATGAGGGCTTGCACATGATAATGCCTCAGACATACTCTAGAAAAATACTAATTCTAGGAAACCAAATACATAGAAAGCGCTTAGTATAAATAGCCGATTAGGTAGAAATTATCTTAACCATTGGCCCTGTTGGTCCTGCCTTGTGAACTGACATTGATTCCATTTCTAATTAGACCACAACAAATGCCTAGGGCTAGAGTCAATCACAGGCATGATCTGAACATTTGTGTGTGGATTTGTTTAGAGATAGGACCCGACTGACACGGTCTTCTTCCATCTCTGCAGAAAACAGAGAGAGAACCGAAGCTGGGTGCTCAGCCACTTCCACTGGGATGGGATTTGCTATATCCCAAAGAATGCACTAGAAATGCAGTGATTGTTAGCTTGTCAATGTTTAATCTCTGCTGAAACTGTGATGCGTTTGCTTTGGGAAACATCACTATTCAGTTAGTACACTTGGGGAAGCAGTGTTGGTTTGATTATTTGTGAGTTCCTTTCCCCAAATGGCCAGTATGAGAGGAATTATAATAGCAGGAACTCCACGGTTCTCCCCCTAATTAAATAAGGCTTATCAGTACTAAGTGAGGCCTTTCAAAGAAAAGTTCAATTCTTAGCAGAAGCAGAGATGTTCATTCAGCAAAAAAGCCAATAATTTTTCTTCACTAGGATATTTCAGTTCTCATGAAAGGAGTCAGGTCTCCCTGCATGTAGGAAATCACAATTGTCCTTTGGTCCTACCTTCCATTCAAGACTCCTCAACCCTTGAGTCCAAGGTTATATTTATTTTGCAAGCATCTTATATTCTACTTGACCTTTTTTAGTTCACTAGGACTTCTGTTCACACACACAGACACACAGACACACAATACATGCACATAAGCACACATATATGCATAGCAAACCCACGCATGCACATACACATGTACACACACCCCCCCATGCATGTGTATACACATACAACTCTATCTTAGTGAAAAATACCTCTGTTGGTTGAATGACCAAGACTTGTAACAGTCTTCCAACTATCTGTATTAAGAAACAAACAGCTTGGCTCTTGGGAGTTCAGTGATGCAATGGCATGGTGCAGAAATATTTTTTCCCCATCCCATTCTACTTTGACCTACGGAGTAGATTTACACAATTCCAAATCACAAGAGACTCTATTTCTATATGCTGCCATCTGTTTTCAGAACACATGGTACCTTTATGGAAAAAGGAAGAAGGTCAAATTGTAAAGAAAAATACATGCATCTCATTTGAAGAGAATTAGAAGTACGATATCTAATGCATGAAACAGATAAAGCACAGCAGAGATTGAAAGAGAATTTAGAAGAACTGATAATATCAAAACTAGGCTGTGTAATCAAATACATTTGAGCAGTAATACTAACTTAGATATATTGAATGTCTAATAGGTGCTTCATTTCCCACCCACCCCCAGTGCTTTGTGTTTCCTAAACAAGGAATCCTCCCAACCCCCTGTGAGATGAGGGACATTTTTATTCTGAGTTTACATGTGAAGAAGTTGTGACACAGAGCTTCAGAGGCTGGCCTATGACTGCACAGCCAGGAAGTGAGTCCAGGCCATCTGCTCCAGGCTCACGCTGCTCTTTTCCATGCTTCTGAAAGGAAAATAGGGGGTCCCTGAAATGGGGACCCACTCCACATGACCACACAGCAAGGGCCTGTAACCCTGAACTCTATCCTGGCGACTTCTGCAAGCCAAGCAGATGTAATTGCTTCATCTTCCCATCACCCTTCTTTCCATTAACCCAAGTCTAAGTTTTGGTCACCATTTTGCACCTTTTCCCCTTTTTCTGCTTCTTTTTTCCTTATTGAGTTGAACTTTAACAGACTCTTAAAAATCCCTGAACATGAAGTTTTCCAGAAATTGTCAGAAAGGAGGAAGCAAGTGCTAATGGGGTAACGTTGCTCAAAAAAGTTTTGCAGTGATACTAAACCATTAATTTATCATGTAAGATGACAGCACTTTAGAATTGGCCTCGTGGAAGAAACTATAGTTTTGATGACTTTCATGAAAAATGTTTATTTCTCTGCAAAACTCAAGTAGATGAAAAAGTTAACCTTTAACACCTAATGTCTTCCCAGGAGTGGAATTGCGATTTACAGGCCATTAGCTTTGCTGTGAGACAATGGAGGCATAAGGGAAATAAAATCATTTCTCCTAACAAAAGATTCCTCCGTACTAATATAGAAGAGAGATAGAAGGTAAACTTAATATTGAGTAAGCACGATCAGAATTACATGTATGTAAGACAGCCTGAAAGTGACTGCAGAATTTGGATAGAGTTTCACACAAATTTATACAGAAAAACCTCCAGGCTAATTCCAGAGATAAATGCTTACAGTTCTAAGGGTCAGAAAACCCCTGAACTTGCATTGAAAAATCACAAGTTAAGGCATTTTATAGGGCCTGTTTTGCTCTTAAAGAGACACTCTAAGAGGGGAAGGTAGGTAAACAGAGGCCTCTGTCTTAAAAGAGAATTCTATCATTTCTTCTCTTACAGAAGGTAGAAAACACCTCCCTGGCTCAACTGTTTATTTAAAGTGCCTGGAAGAAAGGTTATTTCAACAGGCATCAGAAACTACAGAAAATACTTGTGACTGTGGTGTATTTTTGAAAATTAAAATGAAAAGAACCCTGCAAGTTTAATCCCAGAGGTTTAAGGCACTTTCCTCCATGCTTCTTCAAACTCCTCTAGAAACAAATGAATAGTAAAACAAGCAAAAATTAAACAGCAATTAAAAACAGAAACACAAATAGAAGGGGAAATTTCCCATCCCTTATCAAAATAGGGAAATGGCCACAATCCCAATTTATGAACTGTAGAAGCATATTTCCAAAATGGTATGGAACTTGGATTAAAACAAGGCAGGATGCTGAAAGCAGATGCCGGTTTCTCTGGATCGCCGGAATGAAGGGATACCCTCCGAAGAAAGTGCTGCGGTGCTGAACCGCTGTTCAGTGATGCCTGGTCAGGGGGCCAGTCCAGGGGGCTCCAGCCGCATCTCTGCAGGAGCCCAGACTGAGACACCCCCCCCCTCGGATCCCCCTTGACTTCCTCCTACCCTAGGAACCCACCCAATAGGGAGGAGGGGGCTACAATCCCCAGATCCTGACACCCGCCCACCCCTGTCTCCCTTTTCCCCGCTTTGACTCAGTGGGATTTGCTGAGAGCTGCCCTCTTCTCTTTAATACTAACTACTGAGGGGCTCTTTTTCCAAGACAAAGAATATAGCCTTTCTGAGAGAGTGCTCTAGACCGGAGACTAGAATCTAAATTATCAACAGCAAAATCCTGTAGCCGGCACATCCCCAAGGAGCCAGCCTGGAGCTAGCTGGGGGTAGAACAAGAGAGAGTGGAAGTGTCTGAGGAAGAGGGGAGAGGGTGGAGGAACACATATAGGAAGGTTTGAATAAACAAAATAAATCACCCAAGGGAACACGAGCAGAATCCATATAATTCGTTTTCATAGTCTGAAGATTCAAAGTATTTGTAGTCATGAACTCCTTTTAAAAAAAAAACTCAAAGAACAGATGTTCAAAGCTGTTAACAGAGTTCAGAAACTAAGTGAAAAGAGAAAAAATTCAAATATTACAAGAACAAAAGGCAATATGGAACAAGAGAAAGCACAACTGAAAACAGTCGTGTCCATAGAGGAAGATGAGCCCAGTGAAATTAAGGAGAAAACAGTGGGAAAGAATAAAAATATAAAAATGATTTGGGGGAAGGCAATGCATGCAGAAAACAGGCAAAGGAGAGCCTTCGTACACATTTGATCTATATTCCTGAAAATGAGAAGAGCACAAAATGAAAAGAAATACTCAAATACAGAACAATTTTTGTTTTCATGAACTCAAGAAAGCAAAGGATTAATGAACACTGTCACCACCCCAGGTCCATGGCCCCATCTGGGGAGGGTGCTGGGTCAGAAAGGAGAACAAAGGGGCTGCTAAGGTACTAGCCAAGTTCTGAATCCCAACCTGGGGTGTTCACCTTATTATTTAAATGAAATCTATGCGTTTCCTCTCCCTTTCTTTAGGTATATTATTTTAGGGAAAAATAATTAAAAGAAATTGTTGACTCTTGGTTGTGTGAGCTGAGGGCTGCAGAGAGGAGGATACTGAGCAAAGCAACAGGGAAGGCAACGGGGACTCATTAAAAAGAAATGCAGCAGCAGTGGGTTTCAGAAAAGATGCCAAGGCTCGTTCAGGGTATGTGGAGTTTAAGTCTGCGTCCATTTCCTGGGGCTGGCATAACACATGCACGGCTTAACAGAACTGTATTGTCTCACAGTTCAGGAGGCCAGAAATACGAAATCAGGGTGCTGACAGGGCATGTACCACCTGAAGCCTTTAGAGGAGAATCCTTCCTTGCCTCTTCCAACTTCTGTTGGCCCCAGGTATTCCGTGGCAGCATCAGTCCAATCTCCATCTCTAATACATATGGCCACCATGCCTCTATGTGCCTGTCTGTTCATAGAGTTTTCCTCTGTCTGTCTGCTCTTATAAGGACATTGGTTATATTGGATTCAAAGGCCCACCTTCCTCCAGTATGACTTCATGTTAACTGATGACATCCGTAACCACCCTATTTCCAAACAAGGTCACATGCTGAGGTCCTGTGGGCGACTTCACCATCTTTTGGGGGGACACAATTCAACCCATAGCAAGGGCCCAGTGGGGAACTCAGGTGGAGATGTCCACTGATAGCTGGTTATTTGGTCAGCCACCTCCTGGTCACAGCACCCAGTTGCCTGTTCTCAGCCCTTGTCCCCTTCTTCCTTTCTGAGGTGCTTAAGGTTTCAAAACTCCTCATTCCTTGACATCTGTGAATCTGGATCATTAAAGAAAATAGCTGCACCACATAATGTGAAACAGGCAACGAAGTCTTCATTCAGAGCCTGCTGGTAAGAGAGAGTAGAACTCATCTCCATCAGAACAAAGAACAGCCAGCATTTCAAAGGCTGGGGATAGTTGGAGGAAAAGCCCTGGAGGATAAGAAGGAGGAGTCGGGGTTGGTCACTGATGGACCGGTGATTGACTGAGAATGCACATGGATAGTTTGGTTCCACAGAGAAGAGTGAAGGATTTACTGAGGTTGAAATTAGGACCACTTGGTTCAGAAAGCATTCCTGTGCCGTAAATGGGCCAACTGGAGTCTGTAAGGGCTAGGAGAAAGGAGGAAGAAAATGAACTGCCCAGGAAGAGCTCTGAGAATCCTGGGTCATCTTAGGGCTGGGAGAGAGGGTGAGGGGAGGGAGGGAGAGGCTGCGGGTGAGACTGATATTTACAATACTTAGGGTCTGGAGTTGTCCTTTTTCCTCCCTTCACCCCCCCCCCCACAGTCCCAGTTGTTTTACTCTGCAGTTGTGCAACAGCAGGTTTGGTTTCAAGGTTGTCATGACCCAGAGGAAGCAGGTAGGGGACTGAGAGGAATACAGGAAAGAAACACAGACTGGGTCTCCTGAAGTATCTGAGGCACTGATCAGAGAAGCAGGAAGGAAGCAACAGAGGTTTGACCAAGACTGTCCCTTCCTTTCTCTTGATCCTGAGCCCACCTCCCTTTATCTCCTCCCCAAAGCAGCTCGGTTCCATGGTTCTCTTTGGTTCTCTCTCTTTAATCACTACACTATCAATGATACCTCTTCTTTTCTCCCACCATCACTTGTCTTTTATCCATGAATGAATGGGTTCATCTTTAGATGTTTATTCTTTTAAGCCACCTCAAATATTTTCGAAGCTGTCAGAGTAGACAGGCACTTAACATAAAACATGAAACAGAAGGGCCATGAAAAATAATGTTCAATTACTGCTTCTGGGTAAGTGGCTCCCAGGCCAGGTGTCAACAGCTCTGAGATCCGCAAAGCATCTCTTTCCGCGTTGTTTGCTCTGCTCACCCTTCTTCCCAGACTTACACTTCCCTTGCGCTTCTATTACTGTAACTGACACTACATCTAATCCACTCCACTCAGAACCTCAAAGCCTTGTGCGTCCTTCTCTCTCACCACCAAACAGCCAGAGCAAACAAGGTAAGTCTGTTTGGCCTCAGACATCCTGATAACAAAACTCAAATAAAACAGTAGAACACTGTCTACAAGGTTCAAAGGAAACGAGTGACTCAATAGCTTTATCCTCAGCTATGAGGTTTGTTGAATAGTCAAGACAAGAAACATATACTCTGAGAACTCAAGGGAACAATACCTATGATCCCTTCTTAAAACCCCAACTGGACACTGGAACCCAACACTTAAAGAGATAAGTAAAAATAAATGACTCAGGGTCAAAGAGGCAGGCTATAAGTGAATTTGTGGTAGATGTTAAATTTATTTACATGGAATATAAAACTAAGTCTTGCCTCACTCTGGGAATGAAAGTTACAGAGGAGAACAAAAGAAAAAAATGAGAATAGGAGTTTGTAACAATTAAATGTAATTAATTTGAGATGGGAGAAAAATTTGAAGACAAACATTAAGTGAGCTGAAATTGAAATGTATGTTAAATAGACTGACTTTCAGTGTTTGTTATGGTTTTATATGCTGCTTTTCCTATTTTAGGCGCTAATTATTCTGGTAAAGAAACATTTATTTGAAGTTTACTGATTCCTTTATCTTTAATTACATTTATTATTATCTTGTTCAAGTTGTTATTTTTTAAAGTTTTTATTTAAAAAGTGTGTGTGTGCATGTGTGTGTATGTGTACGTGAGTTTGTGAATTTATTTGTGCATGCATAGACGATTCATACTGACCCAAACTGCTGTTTACTCTACAAAGCTACTGGCAGTGCCACTGGCATGACCCCTTCCCTACACTCACCCTAGCTACTTTCAAGCTAGTGGAACAAAAACATGTTGGACTGCAAAAAAAATCCAGCTTCAGACCCTTGCCCTTCCAAGTATCAAACTCATCCCCCCAGATTCTCTGGCCACTCCCCAATCAGATAGTCCATGGGTGCTTTCCACTGTCCTTGCACTGACCCAGCCTACCCCCTGCCTTCCTCAGAGTCGAATTCCAGCCTTTCTCCCCGACTAACACGGCCTTTGCGAAGTGTCCTTGCCTCTTTACCCATGCCCTGTGCGATGTTTCCTTTGACAGCTCACATATACATTTAACTCCACTCTGATATCTACCGTTCATGCACACTAACACCCTGAGAATTCTCTGGACTAACAATTACCATATGCCAGTGAAAATTCTCTCTGGGTGGTAAGATTGGGTGTTTTAAATTTGTGCTCTATAATTTTCTGCATATATTTTTTTAAAAATTACTATGAACATTTTATCATTAAATTCAACAAGGTTACTAACCTTTTAAAATGATAAAACAAAAGATAATTTTCAGAAAGCAAAAAATCTGTTCTAATAGATGATTTGTATGAGCAGTATGTATCTGAAATACATTCATGTGGTTTTTAATATATTTGTATATACACACATATATCCTACATAAATGTGTGTGTGCCTCTCTTAGTCAACCACAGATTCTACAGCGATTTTTTTCCTTTTTGTCAAAGTTATGACTGTTGCATGGGACCCCTTACCACAGAACTGTTAAACTGCAATCTGCATGAAATTACAGGTAATTAGGAAAAACATATTACCGTGTGTTCTGTGTTTTCTATATTAGGTATAGAGTTGGAATGCACCAAACAGATGGCTCACTCGAGCTAGAGAAACATGTAGTAACCATGGAAATTTGTTGGCTAGTTCACGTTCAAAGAGGCAGCAGCAAGTGTTTGCTTTCAAGAATGGCCATGTTTCTAAAGTGTTAAGTGCACTGATTCCTGCTTTATTTCCCAGCTTCAGGGCTGCCTTTTTCACGAAGACTTCCCTGAAATTTATGCCATAAGCAATCTCTCCTGGAGCACTTTGTGATCTCTTGTAGGTCTTCTGTCATCCTGCCCTGTATTTAGTTCCTGAATTCATGGCTTACCCCTTTTCTCCCCCCCCCCTACTCCCCCCACTTCCCTCCCACTGATGTCAGGGCTGAGTGCATTGCTGTAAACTTCTTAGTGAACACAGAGCCTTTCAGACACACGCAGAATCCCTGCACTGGCTAAGGAGTCTTAGGAGGATGAGGGATCTCATATCTTACATGTCTCAGGCAGTGGCTGTAGTTTGTAATCCAAAGTGCCAAGCCAAGGTCAGGATTAGTCTGCATCCTATAGGAAGATAGGACTATAAAACAAATTGTATGGATACTAACCAGATCCATTGGATTCTCTGTTAAGATACTCTCCTCCAATATTTTGGAAGATATTTTCGATTTTTTTAATAAATTGAAATGAAGATATTGGGTAAAGTCAGCTCTTTGCCCACCAGAAAGTTTCACCTCTTGTCTGAGCCTCTGCTTCCTCATCTCATCAAAGTGAGAAAAAGAGAAAAATACTATCTGACTAGATAGGTTTTGGAATTATATGGAGATTTATGTCTAAATGTGTATGTGTGTAAGTAGTATACAATTCACGATGACTGGTGTATAATGATAATCCAGTAAATAAAAGTTGGAGTTTTGTTGTCAATGTTATTTTTTTTATATTTACTGAGGTCTCCCTGACAATGCTACAGTTAATTTTTCTCACTATGCTATAGAGATATAGTCCAGCCTTTATTTTGCTTTGATGTAAATTAAATTTAAAGGAAGTTTATAGGCGGATGTAAAGATGTTTTTCGTTTGGTGGCTAGCATGTGTGATTTCCTAAGAGCATGTGTGATCTCCTAAGAGCATGTTGACTCTCCAACCCCAGGGGCTGATGTGTCTGAAACGCTGGGCACTGGGAAGAGCGACTGCATACGCCTTTAGCCATTGACCCATCCACTCCGCTAGGGTCTCAACTCATATGTCTTGCCCACTGGCTTGTACCTTTTTGTGATCAAAAGAACTTATTGATTGGGTGCCTGGTAATTTATATCAGGGCACTCTAATTTTTATATGTATATCATGGCCTTTCCTTGATGATAGTCCATGCTGAAATAAGCCATTATTTTTCATCTGAAAATGAGACATGCCACTGAAATCTACAAAATTTTGAAAAAATTCCACAAAGTTCTGAATTTCAGAAAGGGCTAAATTACTTGCCAGTTCTTTCACCCAAAACAGAACTAAAATTCAATGAGTAGGAACCTGTAGGTATTCTTTCTGTGCCCATATGGCCACTTCTGATTTTCTTAATGATGGACTGTGCTATTGAAAAAAAATCCATGGTATTTTCAGTTGTGGACAGGTATCAGTCAACTCAGAAATAGAACTAACAATTTAATATTCCTATAAAACCTATGGCACTGCCAAGTAATTTCAGATAAAATAATTGTGCTAAGTCATCTGTATACCAACTGATAAGGTTTTTAAAAATCTATCAAGTCAAAAATTTTGTGAAACTGGCAACTGCCTAGATATCTTTTCATAAAATGACATTTTGAAAAATTGAACACATATACTCTATTATGCAATGTCTAAAATTTCTATTTATACTGAGGGATTTTCAATGTGATGAATAAACTTACAGTCTAACTAATAGAGAAAAGGGGTAAAAACAGTTATCTTTAAAAATGAGTCTAGTTAGTTGTTGCTTAATTTTGTCATATCGTTCATGAGCTTTGGCCAAAGCATCTTTAAGTGAAGCAGTTTTCTAATCAGAATTTCATTTAGAAACCTTTGCATGCCAATAAAAAAGCTGCCCAGAGTCTTAGAAATATTCTTTCTTTTTCTTTTCTGAGGCACCTCACAACTGAATTTTTTTTTCGAATAAGACATTCCCCAGAGAGTCCACTGAAAGCCCAAATCATCTTTGGTGAACGTATTGCATTTAGCAATTCAGCTGTGAAACCTCCTTTGCAAACACGGGTTTTACAATGATTATGGGAATACTATTTAAATATACCTACAGTTAAGCTAACTAAGATAAACATTGTTTGTGGTTCTAAGTGTATTGTTTGTTTCCTCAAGTAAAGACATTTATAAAATAAAAGAAGTTGCACGATAACAAAGGTGCACATAAGAAGCAGGCATGTTTACTGGAGGAGGAGGGGATTCAGACTTAGACAACGCTGTGACAGCAGCAAAGGGCAAATGAAAGTCGGCCTTGTGCACTTAGTGTCTCAGGCCCCGGCCTGATGGTTGGCCACCTCCAAACCAGACCTGAATATCTGTGCCCACAGGCAGCTGGAAAACAGAGAATTTCCCCTCAGTACTGAATCCCAGTTCTCAGGACAAAAGTTGACTCAGAAGGAGAACCTCGTCAAATGGTTTTGGTGACCCACAGCAAAGTTGCACCAAATTGATGCTGTCCAGCAAGGATTGCGAAGTCCCCTGTCTGTGCAGCCAGTTCAGGCACGAGGTTTACAGGACCTATTCCCGTGTTCTAGCCTGTGATAGTCCTCAAGAAAACAACCCTTGTGATATATGCCACAAATAGCAGCACAAAAGAAACAAAAATATGGATAAAAAGGAGTGGACGGTTTCCACCAAAGTTGCCAAACAAACAAAAATCAGTTACAAAACCTGGGAACTAAGTTGAGAAGGAATAACTGAAGAACTCAATGCAAACAGTGGAGTTCAGAATCAGCACTAACTTTACCGCATTGGCAAAGACTCAATAAGTCACAAGTAGCAAGGTTTACAAGCGACTTCTGTAGATTCCACTTTTGGTTAAAGAGGGGTGCATGGCAGTAGCCAGTTCAGACTGTGTCTTGGTGGAAACTCCAGGAAAACTATGGAAATAAATGAAGTCATGACCCAAATAAGAAGAAAGGATGTTTATTTGGAGCTTTTTAGAGCCAGCCAGAGAGCCACCTTCACTTGCATTTGGCAGAGATTCAAAGGCAGGTTGGGATGTGGGGAAGCTGTACAGTGAAAAGAAAAGAAGGTTTTCTGTTCTGTGGGGAGATTTGGGGATGGGATAGCTGGAAACAGGCTAAGCAGGAGCTGGGCATCGTGTGTGATTGATTAGAGGAGTGCATTTGGCTTTGGTTTGTTGACCTGAGTTGGAAGTGAGGACAAAAATAAGGAAGCTGGTAGTCATTGACCAAGTCCTGACCATTTGGGGCTAATTCCTGCAGAGAATTGGGCTAAGTTACTATGGCAGTTGTGAGTCAGAATTCTATTTTCATATGTGGTCTGGTCACTGTCTGTTTGCATATTCAGTCTCTCACTACTAAAGACAGACAAATGGTCAGGCTTTGAGCTTCCATTCTTCACGTAAAAGCTCCATTTTCATGTTCGTGTATCATACTATTGTAAAAAAGTTAATGCTTCGAGGTAAAGAGAGAAAAATACTCATGATAAAAAAGTTATCAACCCCATTGATCCAACCCTGACATTAAGAATGATTAATGTGACAGCTATTTCCTTCTCTTATTGACCTTTCCACTGGCCCTTTTGTCAATGACTGTCTTACTTTTTACAACCCTTATCTGAAGCCGTCCTCATTTCCTGGAGATTCTCAGAGTTATGTCAGCCAGGAGCTCTGACTTTCTGTCTTCAGTGAACAATTTCATTGATTTTTGCCTCTTCTGGCCTTTCCTGTGCTTTGGCCTTGACTATTCCATAATTAGCTCAGTAGTGATTATAGCTTAAGCTTGAAAGCAGCTCATTGACTTTTTTATCATGAGTATTTTTCTCTCTTTACCTCCAAGCACTAACTGTCTGGCTGTGCTGACTCATGTCATTGACAAAGGATCAATATTCTAAACCTGATTTTAGGACACCCATCTGTTATCCTCGCATGCAACAAAAGAAAAAAGATTCACTTGATTAAGGCCTCACATTGTCTTCCCCACCTTGGCTCTTTCTTCTCTTCCCAGCATTCCCCCCAAACTCCATGTCTTAGCCCACTTTCTTAGCTTTATACTCTCTGCACAAACTCTATACACAGTTTTAATGGGATACAGTTCCCCATTTTTTAGTTTTTTACTAAATTTCATACAGTTGTGGAGATTTCAGAAAATAAATAGGCATAGCAGGATATTAGTTAATGTTTCATTTAGGCACCAAAATCTGCCCAAAATGAATTTATTAAAGGTAAAAACATGTGTCAAATATCATCATCACTCTTGAAAAATAAAATAGATCTACAATAATTCTATGAACAGGACAGTCGAAAGTCTACTATTCAGATATGTAATTATTCCAAGTCTCAATCTCAAAAAGTAGAGTAAGGCCCCTCCTTATAGGAGTAGTATCAATAATTAGTTATCGTAAAATCAAAATTAATATGTGAACTTTCATTCTGTATTGTATTCCAAGCATTTTAGTAGAGGCTAACTTCCCTTCTTCATGTGATACTCTAAAAACACTGGGAAGAAAATAAAAAGTATAAACCTGAAGACTTTCTTTCCACTGGAAATTATTTAAATAGAGTGTATAACTAACTAGGGTATAGCATAACTGATTTATATTTTCTCTGAAAACCATAATATGAAGAATAAGTACATACGATTTTTTACACAAGTTTTAAATTTGAAAAGTCATTTCTGAAAGTTCAAAATATGTAAGCTTTTAGGATTTTAAATTGTAAGCAACTGAGGAAGTCTTCCAATTTATGCTAATGATAGTAGCAGCTGTTTCATGCCTGTCAATTCATAACTAAAAGAATGACGAGGCAGAGAATGGACTTTTCCTACCACTAGTTATATAAAATCTCTTTGAAAAAGATAGTCCTTATTAATAATCCTCTTCAGGTAAACTTAAAGAAAGCGCAATGTGATACAGGCCCAGGGTCCTCACCAAATTGTGTTTTGATAACGAAGCATGATCAGAAATTCTGTAGCCTCTACTTAGGAAGGCTGAAGTCATATATGAAAGAGTAGGCAAAGATTTTATTTTCAAATCCAAATACATGGGTGCATGGGTAGTTTGGTGGTAGAATGCTCGCCTTCCACTCAGGAGACCTAGATTTGATTCCCGGACCATGCACACACACACACACACACACAAAATCCAACTATATGCTACTTATTAGGGATCAATATCTATATCTCTACATCTGCATCTATATATCTACCCGTACCTACATAAATTTCATATAAAGGTTCAGAAAAGGCTAAAAGTGAAAAAGATGGGGAAAAAGACTGCCTAGTCTTTTTAATAGCAAACAGGCATAAGACAGCACTAGTACCAGGGATAAAGAATGTAGTGATATAATTGGTAAGAGGTCCAATTCATGTTTTTGGCTTTGCAGGCCCTCGAGTATCTGTCACAACTTCCTTATTTTGCTCCAAAACGCCTCCTTCTCCTCCTCCACCCAGATGCTACCAATAGGTTAACCCCTACCTTCTCTTTACTATACTTGCAATCTCAGCCCCCAACTTAAAAACTTGCTCAAAATGTTCCCATCTTAAGTGGAGAAAAACCCTTTCTAGTTCCTAGAACTTTCTCTGCACCCAAGCACTCCCTCTCCTCAGCCACAATCACCTCCTCTTCATTTCCAAATTTTTCTAAAGAAAAGTCTACCATCACCTCCAAATCAAGCTTTCACCCACTTCAGTTAGGGTTTTGCCCCATAAGTTCTAGCAAATACTGAAGCATGGCTCGCTAGGTTCATGTCTCTTAGCAAACATTACTTTATTCTATCTGAGTCTGGCTTTTAAAGCTGTTGACCTTGTCCCTCTTTTGGCAAGCCTCCCTTTTCTCAGTTTTCCCTACTTTCCCCATTCTCCTCTGAATCCCCTTTGTTAACAGTTCTTTCCCTGTCTTCTCTTTAAACCCTGGTCTTTCCAGAGTTTTTTCTGATCTTTTCCCTGGGTCATCTAAACTGCTATTTTTCAGACTTTAATGAATCACCTGGGGATCTTGTTAAAATGCAAATTCGGGTTCCTTGGATCTGAGTGGCTGAGATTCTACATTTTTAACAGGTTCTATGCTTTGAGTAACTAGAATTTAAAGAACGTTGTAGTCCCAATTGTCGCCTCTTCGGTGATGATGACCAAATCTCTGGCCAGTTCCGTTTTCTGAGCACTTGTGTCCCCAAATGGGCATCTGTAAGTCAACGTATTGAATAACTGATTTCATAATTTCCCTGCCCACTGATCTCCTGGTAATGAATAGAGACACTGCCCATTGGTTACTCAAGTCCAAACTTTTTGGAGTTTCCCTGGGCTTTTCTCCCTCACTACCCCCCACTCCAGCAACTCCCCATAGTCAGCTCACCAAAATGTATTGATCTCTCTACCTCCTTCCATGACGATTCTCTTCAGCTCAAGGCTATTACCATCATTTACAGCATCATCATCTATCTCCCAGACCACTGCAAACATCTCTTAGCTCATCTTCCCCTAGCTTGTGCTGCTCTCCTCAAATTTAGTGACTGCTGTTTTTCTAAAGCACATGTCTGACCATGCTATGGGTTCAAGAGATCTCAAACAGGAAGCAAGAGAGGAAGGCTTCTTGCAATATGTGCTGGGACCTGAGGTGGTCATTATTAGATGGATGGGCAAGGACAGACACAGGAAGTTTAATAACCTCTCCTCATCCTCCCAGTTCACAAGATAAAATCATAAATCTAACTCAGCAAAGCTTTCCGCAATCTTCCCTCTTACTCTGCCTTTCTCTTGACATCCTAAACTTCTGGCAAGACCAGCACCCAGAGATGGCTGTTCTCCGTAACTACCTCCCCTACAAAGCTTCTCTTATCAACGCTTCTTCAATAGGTACCTTCTTTATTCCAAGCCCTCTCAAGACTACAACCTTCAGACATTGTGTCTCTAAACTGTGGTAGAGGAAAAGATGAACCAGGTACGAATGCCGAGGAAAGGAACCTGTGGGGTCATCTCTCCATTCCACACCAAAATCATGGAATTCTGTAACTGATAGAAAGTTTATTTATCCAGTCAAACATTTTTACTTTATATGTGATGAATTGTCCAGAAAGGGCTCATAACTTGTCCACATCTCAAAGCCAGTGAGTTCAGAACAGTCCTTCTGTTCTCCTGTACAGGGTCTGATACTACTTCCTGACAACCTCTTAAGTTATTTTCTCTTCTCATTGTGGATGTGAGCTCATGTTAGTGAGTGCTCTGCTTTAGGTGTTGGCGAAGTAAAAGCCCATGGGCCCTTTCCTTCTGTATTATCTATAGCTTTTTTGCACTTCAAAGGCAGGGCTAAATGGTGCAGAGACTGTGTGGCCTGCAAAGCAGAAAAAATTATGTAGACCACTGACCATTCATGAGCTTTCTCCCTGTGGAGAGCTTCCTGCACCCAGAAACACTTCAGTGGCTGTTATAATGCAGTTTTTGATGACTGCTAAATATAATTCTGGGCATCTATTGTCAGTTGTACTATAGAAGGGTTGCCTTTGAAAAGCGGGCCAGTTATCAATTTATGGCCTCTCAGGTCCAAATTCACCTGTTTGCACACTCTGTGACAATGATCCTTCAAAGAAATCAGAATCTACGAATACAAGAAAGGAGAGCAGATGCTGGGTGGAAAAGCTAAGGAAAGTTCTCTGCAGGAGAAGATAAGAGAAACTCACAGGGCTGGGGTTTTGAATAAGCCTCAACTGGACCTTCAAGCGTTTCTCCTTAGCCACAAGCATGATGCTAAATTTGTCAGCAGAGGCACCAGGAGGCAGTGCAAGGGAATGGAATGTGTTTCCACCCCCACTCCACCCTGGTTCCAGTGTTCTGCTGCTTTGCTCCTTCTTGCTCCTGCTACGTGGCTGCCAGTATTTGGGGGACACCCAGAGACTCTCTGCCCCAGCTGCACACAGTCCTTTGGCGAGTGTGCAGCCCCCAGCCTGCCTCAGCGCGCCCCTCACTGTGTCTCCCAATCGTGCACCCCATCCTTTGTGTTGCCCGGCCAGTGAGCAGGATCTTAGTGCCCTGAGGCCCTCCACACACCAGCCCCCCAGCCTTGACCTTCCTGCACCCCGACAGTTCCCTGCAGCTATTTCTCATAGTGATGAGATACTTCAGATACTTCAGATACTTTCCTGGAAAATTTGTTCACGGAATTATCCTGCTAGATACTGATTGCTTTGAGGTTATCCTTTGATAACTTGCATAGGTCCTGAATAGACAAGAGCCACCCAGTATGCCAAACATAATCTATAGTATTATTTCATGATGATGGGGGAAAACCTTTAGGAAAACCTGGAGAACTTTTGAAATATTCCTTGTTTCCATCTTGTCTGTGATGGCATCTAGAATTTGCATTTTAGAAACGGTCCCCCTGAGATTTTGATGAACACCTCTGCTAGAACTGCTATAGAACTGTAATATCTGTGAAGGTCAAATTGATTTTGAATTTGGGGGCTTCTACCTTGAGTTCTTTAGTACCAAATTCTTAGTTATACAGCAGTGGATTTTTCCACTGGGGCTTATCCAAAACCCCAGGTCTGTGAGGTTCTCTTACCTTCATCTACAGAAAACTTTCCTTAGCTTTTGCACCCAGCATCTGCTCTCCTCTCTTGTATTCATAGATCCAAATTTCCTTGAAGGATTCCCCTCTCCCGTTCCATTCTCAGGCCCTGTGATTCTGGTGAAGCTCATGTTAGGCCCAAATGAGGGTGCTGGTGGGGGTGATTCTGGACTGCTCAGTCAGTGACTCACATCCCCATGACAAAGCAACTGTTCAGTGAGGGACACAGGACCACATCAGAGCCAGTGGGATGCTGTGAGACTTTGTTGAGACACCCAAGAGAGCAGCAGATTAGAAGAAGGGAGGCCATGGGAACTGAGATGCCACCACCATCTTCCTTCCGCAGGGAATCTGTCATGGGAGCCAAGGAAAGGCAGAAGTGAGAGAGAGAAATAAGGAGTGATGATGGCATTATTTGACCCCTGAATTTGGACACTCCAATAAGAGAAGCCTATTCTTAGACTGTTAATTAATATGCTTTAGTTGTGTTCCTGTCACTTGCAAGAAAAACTCTCTTCATTAAGCCTTTCAATAAGGCTATTTCCTTTATTCCCTTAAAAAATTGCCTAAACTATGGTGAGAGTGTAAAATAAACTGATATTTCATTTGTTAGGTAAAATACTAGTAATACTTTTGGGGGCAGGCCACGGTGGATCAGCAGGCAGAGTTCTCGCCTGCCATGCTGGAGACCCGGGTTCAATTCCTGGTGCCTGCCCATGCAAAAACAAATAAAAAGGAAAAATACTAGTAATTTTTGGAAGTTGTGTTTTGCTTAATACATTCCAAAGCTTATGTGATTTTCCCTGACCCACATCAAACTTTTGAAGAAGGTAGGATGTGAATCAGAGGCCACTCGGAAAGTTGGGGGAAATGAAAGATGGAGAAATGTCCTTATTTAAAGTCATAATGTCAGTTGGTGACAGAAAAGATTGTTTTTTTAATTGTTATTGTTTTTTAACATTTAATAGAGGGCTCTGTCCATTAAATTCTGCCTCAAATTGTTTACATAGCATTAGATGATAAAATATTCTGTATTTATGTGTGGGAAAGGTTTTAGAACCTGATTCTTCTTTCATGATGGTATCAATATGAATAAATTAACCAGATTATTTTTCCCAGTGATATTTTAAATATGTTATTTTAAATTACTCATTAAAGTATGTCATTTTAAATAACATAAATAAATTATGTTATTAACAGTGAATAGGAGATTAAGGACTGCGCCACCATCACCACAGCTCTCTGGCTGTAAAACTGCCCAAATTACATTTTAAATGAACATCTCGGTTTTAGTTCAGAGCCATGACTAATAAATATTGGGAAGAATTTAAGGAAAGGACATGATCCTGTGGGGAGCCAATGATTTTTATTTATTTTATGTCATTGCTCATCTTATAGAAGCCAGATGGAAATAAATCATTTCCATACATATGTTCCTGCCATTTTTCCTGCATCTGCAGTATGCAAGGATTTTGCTGTTAATTGACTGTTTTAAAATACTTATTTGCAAATTTTTCAACACTGCAGAAATTGTTTTAAAATTTGCAAACTGATACTTATTTAAAATTATCCTAATTTTGTTTACCCGATTTTGTTTCTTTTTCTAAAAACATTGTCTTTTCTCAGGCAAAATGATTCAGAAAAATTCTACAATGAAACTACTGATGCACTAATTAAGATCATAAAATAAACAAGGACGAGGCTTTAGAACACACACAAAAAAACATTTCAAAAGCCTCACCTGGGGGGTCCAGGCCAAGATGATGGCTTAACAACGAGCGCATTTTAATTTGTCCTCCAGAACAACTACTAAATAACCAGACACAGTACAGAACAGCTCCTGGGGCCACATCAGTGACCAGACACACAGCGTACCCCAATCTGGACCAGCTGGACCAGCTGCGAGTCACCCCAGAACCGTGAGATCCCCAAGCCACTGTGGCTGGTGCCCCTCACCCATAGGCTGCTTCTGAGAGGGGAAAGGAAAGAGACTTTACCAGCAGCAGGGGCTGAGCCAACCAAACACCAATTGTGGAATTAATTAACAAATTCTGACTATTAAAAATAGGCCCCCAGCTCAGGTGAACCTGGTCAAAGCAGAGGCCGCTCATTTTTGCCCCAGTGCCAAGGGGGCAGGGCTGATGGAAAAATGAAAAAAAAAAGAAGGAAACAGAGCTTTTTGTGACTGTGTTTCTACAAAGGCTTGACTGCCTTTGGATGCAGTGGCAGGGCTCCTCAGGCTGCAACTGCCCCAGGCATAGGCAGAAACAAGCTCGTTTGAGGGCTTGTCTGGAGACTGTGCCTTCCCCAGGGGAGAGGTAAAGCCCAACTCAGGTGGAATCCCTCCCTTAAGGAATTCAGA
>PVIY010033528.1:0-27915 GCA_004026745.1 Myrmecophaga tridactyla
AAAAGGTGTAAGTAATTCAGTAGAGAAAAGGATAGTCTTTTCAACAAAGCGTGCTGGATATCCAAATAAAAGAATGAATCTGGAACCTTACCTCAACATATGCCAAAATGAACTCAAAATGGATATTAGATATAATCATAAAAGCTAGAACTGTAAAACTTCTGGAAGAAAACATGGGAGAAAATCTTTGTGACCTGTGGGGTAGGAAAAGAGTTCTTAGGACACAAAAAGCAGGCACCATAAAAGAAAAAAAATTGAGGTATTGAACTTGACTCAAACTAAAACCTTTTGCTCTTCAAAAAATATTGTTACTAAAACTGGGAGAAAATAGTCACACAATCACACACACATGCACAAATATATATATATATTTTAAATAAGTATATATGAATATTTTGTCAAAAAATTATAAGAAAAAGCTTGTATCCAGAAGCTATAAAGAAACCCCTAAGAAAACAACCTACCTGTGGTGGTCTGAATTGTTGTACCCCAGTTTGGACATGTTCTTGGTCCACATTCTGGTGAGTGTGGATCCATTTGTATCATAAACATTTAGTTTTAGCACAACGTATTTGTAATAGTCATTTTAAATGACAATATTCTCTTAATTATGTGTCATGCATTTTCTTTTTTTGTTGTTTGTTTTGGAACTGAACCTGGGTCTCCTGTATGAAGGCAAGCATTCTACCACTGAACCACCCACATGTCCTAAGTTTTTAAATTCTTTTTCTGTCATTGTACATTTAGATTATTTCCAATTATTTCACTATTATATATAATGCTGCAGTAACCCATTTTTTTTCTTTCAGATTATTTCCCTGAAATGCTATTTCAGAGTTTGAAGATTTTTATAGCTTTTAATATGTGTTGACAAATTGACTTCTGGAGTTCTGTATCAAATAGCAGTAACACTTAGCAGTGTAGGAAGGCACAAGTTTTACCAGCTGTCTTAGTTTCCCAGCTGCTGAAACAAAACCATATAATGGGTTGGCTTCACAACAGGAATTGATTGGCTCGTGGTTCTGAGGCTAGAAGGTTGCTTCCTCTTAGTTGCCAAGTTCTGGCTGGCTGGCAAACTTTGGGGTTCCTTGGCTTTTTTTTTTTTTTTTTTGATATGGCAATGCACATGGCAGAGTTTTCTTTCTCTTCAGATTCTGTTGATTTCCAACTTCTGGCTGCTCCCCATGGCTTCTCTCTCTGTCTGAATTTCATTCTGTATATAAAGGATCTAGAAATCCAGATTAAAGCCCAATCTGATTCAGTAGGACCACACCTTAACTGAAATAACATCTTCAAAAGATCCGGCTTACAATGTGTCCATACCCACAGGAATGGTTTAAGACAAACAATGTATTTTTCTGGTACATACTTCAATCCCCAACACCAGTCTCATCAACTTTGGATTTACTGGATTTTGTATATTCTGATAATTTAAACATTTAATTTGGTTTCTCTCTCTTGTTTTAATTTTTTGTTGTGGTGATTATTTTAGATGATGGAGGGAGGTGTGAAATTTCCCCATATGTATTTTGATGATTTTATCTCTTCATGTGTGGATTGTATGTGTCTATTTCTCATTTCTACCCCTGCCCCACGTTGATCACTAGCATTTCAATCTACTAAATCTATTTCAACATTTGCTCCCCCCGCTATTCATTTATTTTTAATCCATATGTTCCACTCATCTGTCAATAAAGTAGATAAAAGGAACATGAGACACAAGGTTTTCACAATCACACAGTCACATTGCAAAAGCTATATCATTATATAATCATCTTCAAGAAACATGGCTACTGGAACACAGCTCTACATTTACAGGCAGTTCCCTCCAGCCTCCCCATTATACCTTAATTAAAAAGGTGATATCTATTTAATGCATAAGAATAATCTCCAGGATAACCTCACGACTCTGTTTGGAATCTCTCAGCCATTAACACTTTATTTTGTCTCATTTTGCTCTTCCCTCTTTCAGTCGAGAAGGTTTTCTCAATCCCTTCATGCTGAGTCCCAACTCATCCTAGGATTTCTGTCTCATGTTGCCAGGAAGGTCCACACCCCTGGGAGTCATGTCCCACATAGAGAGGGGAGAGCAGTGAGTTTGCTTGTCGTATTGGCTGAGAGAGGCCACATCTGAGCAACAAAAGAGGTTCTCTTGGGGGTGACTCTTAGGCCTAATTTTAAGTAGGCTTAGCCTATCATCTGCAGTGTTAAGTTTCATATGAACAAACCCCAAGATTGGGGGCTCAGCCTATTGCTTTTGTTGTCCACACTGCTTGTGAGAATATCAAGAATTCTCTACTTGGGGAAGATGAATTTTCCCCTTTTCTCACCAGTCTTTGCAAATACTTTGCAGATACTTTTTATTCACTGTTCAAATCCTTCTGGAATTTATCAAGGCATCACTCTGTACAAACCAGCACAGCACCCTTGTCTTTTCCTGGTGACATGGCTATTAACATCACACACGGGCAGTGTGGACACTGTGTGGACCCTGGGCTCTGTTATTAACCAACACTGCAAGGTGGGTTTGCCTCCGTTTCAGCAGACGCAAAGTAAGGGATTCATTAATACAAGTTATGGGGTGGGGGAGGTGGGGAATCAACATAAGTACCTGACTAACCGGGATTTTAAAGGCTTATGTCCACTTCAGGATGTGTTGACACTTTCAAACTGTGAGGTCCAGTACAGTAGCCACCAGCCTCATAAAGTTATTTACATTTAAATGAATAAGAATTAAATGAAATTTAAATTTTATTTCCTCAGTCCCATTAGCCACATTTCAGGCTCTCAGTACCAACATGTAGCTGGTGGCAATTGTATTAGACATATGCATATTGGACAGTGCAGATATACAGCCTGTCCACATCAAAAGAAATTGTATTGATTTTAGAGTAGGGGTGAGCAAACTTTTCCTGTAAAACACCAAATAGTAAATATTTTTGGCTTTGTGGGACATTTGTCTCTGTTGCAACTACTTAATGATGCCATTGACTTGAAGCAGTCATAGGTAATATTTAAACAAATGGGCATAGGTGTGTTCTTCTAAAACTTTATTTACAAAAACAGGCAGCAGGGCAGTGCACCGGTGGCTCAGTGGCAGAATTCTCACCTGCTGTGTCAGGAGACCTGGGTTCGATTCCCGGAGCCTACCCATGTCAAAAAGAAAAGAAAAGAAAAAAAAACAGGCGGCAGGCTGTAGCTTGCCAACTTCTGATTAAAAGGCCTGTCCCAACATGCTGGACTTTTGACTCTTAAGTCTCTTTGCAAGTTCTGGTTTGGCCTGAGTGCTTGGACTATGAATGGTTCCATAGAAATCCTATTTATTTAATGTTTGGGCTGGAAAGATAAAGCATACCTCTAAGGAAAGCCACCTTGGCTAAAATTCACTCAAATTCATCATCACCGTAGGATTACACTGTTTTCTGTAGCCTGGGGGAAGCAGAAGTTCACTCTCATTTCTAATGAATGTGTCCGGGCTGCTGGTCATTTAATAATCAGTTCTCCCTTGAGGGACACTGTAGCAGATATTACTAGGTGCCTACCAAATATCTGTTTGTCCTTCTTTTCTTACTGATGGTACCCAATTTTGCATAGGAGAGTATAGGGTGAGGATGGGAGGTCACTGTGCTTTCAGAACAGGAAGACAGAGCTGGGAGGGGCTGCGGAGAAGCAGCCGGGCCCCAGGGACAGAGTGGTTCCTTGCTTAGAATGCTGCTCGGGGAACAGAGCTGAGGCCGTGACCATGCTTCCGACAAACCCAGCAGATCAGATCCGGATGGGGGAGAACTACAGGCCTATCACCCCCGATGCAGTCCGAGGGGCACCAGGGACCTGTAAGAAGCAGATAGGTACCAAAGTGAAAAAATAGTTCTGTGATTAAGTACACTTTTCTGTATTTAAATATAGTTTTCTTTCTGCAGGAATTCTCAGAGCCTTTAACAAGCTAATGTACACTGTAAAGGAAGTGCAGTAAACAGTGTTTCCCAAAGGTGCTAAATCATTTAATTCTCTGCCGCTCCTGCCCTTTTCTCTTCATATTAATGAGGCGATAGAAGACTAGACTGTATGGAAAAATTTCTTCAATAGTCATCGAGTGAAACACTACTTGCCCCATTACTAATTGATAAAAATGTGCGGGACTTACAGGAATACAGAGCTGTGGAGTGCCAGGGGAGGGGCGATAACAGTTCCCAGGCATATCGGTCAAAATGAGCCGAAGCCAGCCAGGGGGCTGTCAGGGCCAGTGGACCTGTAACGAGGGGGCCGGTGTGGCGGGTGCTCCCGGCCTCGTGGATACAGACTCAACCACACACTTCCAGCCAGGGCAGCTGATGAGCCCAGCACTTTTTTTTTTTTTCTTTTTTAAAAAATATTTTAATTGAGATATCTTCACACACATACAGTCCATCCAAAGAATACAATCAGTGGCTCACAGTATCATCACATAATTGTGTATTCATCACCAAGATCATTTTTAGAATATCTGCATCACTCCAGAAAAAAAAAAAAGAAAAAAAGAGAAAACTCATACATCCCATACCCCTTTCCCCTCCCTCTCACTGACCACTAGTATTTCAAGTTACCCAATATTTTTAACCCTTACCACCCCCACCATTATTTATTTATTTATTATTCTTATTTTTTACTCACCTGTCCATACCCTGGTTATAAGGAGCATCAGACGCAAGGTTTTCACAATCACATAGTCACATTGTAAAAGTTATATAGTTATAAATTTGTCTTCAAGAATCAAGGCTACTGGAATACAGTTCAGCATTTCAGGTACTTCTTTCTAGCCACTCCAATACACCATAAATTAAAAAGGGATATCTATACTACATAATCCATAAAAATAATCTCCAGGATAAACTCTTGACTCTTTGTGAGACCTCTCAGCCACTGAGATTTTATTTTGTCTCATTTCTCTCTTCCCGCTTTTGGTCATGAAGACTTTCTCAGTCCTATGATACTAGGTCCTGGCTCATCCTGGGAATTTATCCCATGTTCCAGGGAGATTTATACCCCTGGGAGTCATGTCCCATGTAGAGGGGAGGGCAGAGAGTTCATCTGCTGGGTTGGCTTAGAGAGAAAGGCCAAAAATCTGAGCAAAAAAATAAGCCCAGCGCTTCTTGACCCAGGTTGCTGTAGATGCTGGAAAGGACTGAGGACCCGTCAGAGAAAGAGCAGAGAAATCCAGCGCATTTCCGTTTTGCAGGCCATCAGGTCTCCAGTCTTCGGCTCTGTCGTATAACTGTCCAAGAGCCCTTTCCCGGGAAGGCAGCCAGTGCACGGGGAGCTTTCTGGCCCCACGGAGGAGCCTGGGTTGTGGTCCTGGCACCGCTGTCTCCCGGCCGGGTGAGGTGAGCAAACCTCTGGCTCTCTCAGAGCCTCCACTGCTTCCTCTGGGGGACGGCGACTGTCCTCCCTCATGAGGATGCTGTGTGGAAGAATTCAGCAAGCACGTCTGCAAGTGGGCTTCGTCAGTCCAGAAGAACTGCTGAAGTGCCAGGAACCAAGGAGTCGGGGGAGCTGCTGAGGCAGCGAGGGTGTGTTTGGACGAGACCCTGGCTTGCCCTTTGGGTGCTGCTCACAAGAGCGAGCCTCTGGGAGGGCTCTGGATGGGTCAGTAGGGCTTAAGTCAAGGCCTGGGCAGCTTTCTGTCCTTTGTGCTTGTCACTCTCTTCATCAAGCAAGGTCCCCGCCAACTGCCCAACTCAGCGCTCCTTGGAAAGGTGCAGGATTCCGCTCCCAGGTGACTCGAGGGAGGTGGTGACTTCACCAGCAGTTCTTCAACTTCAGTGTATCTCCTTAAACACAGATTACTTGGTCCCTCCACCAGTTTCTGATTCTGCAGAAATTTGCATTTCTAAGAAATTCCCCTGCCACACTGCCTCTGTTGTTCCCCAGACTAGGCCTTGAGAACCGCTGCATCTGGCTGACCAGGCTGGAGAATCTAGGGGAGCCCCCACTTCAGGGTTTAAAGATTAAAGCAGCCTGGGCCTCAGACCCTTCCTGTAGCCCCTTCCCTGAAAATCCCACGGACTCCTCTTCTGTTCACTGTGCCTCATGCGACGATGGGGAGGGTCTTACCTCTTCTGCCACCTACCCCGAACCCCCTTGCCCACTAATAATTATGTGAGTGCCTTACGCCGGCGTCCTCTCATTGTGCACCTTGCCTCAAAGGGTGCAGGCATTTGTTTTCCAATTTGGAAAGTTAGCCAAAGTCTGACTCAGGCTGCTGCTTTCTGACTTGATCAATTTGGGAGGTCTTGCTTCTTTGCACAGAGAGTGTTTTGCTGAGTGCCAGCTGTGGTCCTGTGACCTGAAAAAGCCCTTTGGCCGGCAGATGGGTTGGTGCACAGTGGTGGTCACAGGCGGGTGATCTGGTAATTGCTCCGAGCGCTGTTTCCTGCCCTCCCCCGCAGCCTCTCCTTGGCCCCAGCCCACAGGTGTTGCCGTGTTACCTGCCAGCGCTTGTGTTTCTCAGGGTCCATCTTCCCTGAGGCTGTTTGGTTCACCAGCAGGTCCTCTGCCCTGCTGCTCTCCCCCTCTCCGGGGTTACTGAGCAGCTGCTGTTCTCATCCAGGCACCCGTTTTCACATCACGGACATCTCCGAGCTCAGAATCAGCTCCTGTGCTCATTCTCATGTAATTGTTTTCCTCCCCTCACTTTTCTACCATTCCGCTCAGATTGTTTGTATCATCTGTTCCCTTTCGATGGCACAAGTCCTGGGGCTCAATGTTCCTCTAGGTTTTTGACTTGCAGGGGGTAGTGGCGAGCCCTGTGAAACCTGCTTTGTATGAAATAAGAACTTTATTCATCTCAAAAAGGTGATCTTGGTCTAAGTTCATAGGTTCGGTTGGAAACTTTGCAATTTATGAAAACTTAGTTTTTATAGGCTCGTTAAGGAGCTAGGACAGAAATGAGCCTTTGAGATCGAGAATTCCAATCCTTTGATTTACAGATGAGGAGCTAAGGGTTCTAGGAGCCCACAATTCTTGTCCAAGTTCACTCCATGATCCCCTGACGAAGCTGGAAATGGAACCCTGGGGTCTGACTTCCCTTCTGCAGAAACAAATCTGTTGGAGAAATCTGAATAACTAGCCAGGGCCTCTCAAAACAGTTTTGGTTTCATGAATATTTTGAGTTTTTCCTCCCTTACTGTGGCCATCAGAAATGACTAATGGAAGTTAGAGTTTTTTGTGCATGTTCTTTCTTGAAATCACAACCCTCCATAATGGCATTGCAGACATCTGTCTGGTTACTAACTGTTCTGTGGTGAAATGGAGTAAGGATTGAAGTACTGCCTGTGAGAGAGCATCTGTTGTCATGTAACATCTCCATTTATTTGAATTTACTTTAAACAGGCCCCCCAAATGGTTTTATAAAGCCAGAGTACTTCTTGAATGCAGTCAGACAGGTCTCAGACTGGGGCTTCTGTTACTGGTCAAAGGCCATGCGCTTAATAACTAATTCCTGAGACACTGGGATTTCAAAGAGAGAAAGAGTTTATTATGGGTGCATAGTAGGAAAGCAGATGGCCTATTGGCCCAAAATCTGTCTCCCTGAACTGCAGTAACTCTGATAGTTTTATTAGAGAAAAGATGGGCAGGGTTTAGGGTAATGAGCGCAGTGGCCCCAGATGATGCAATTAGAGGTGATCTGATTATCGTGCATGTGCAGATTGATTACACGCTTAGTCACAGAATGTAAGAAATGGCAGAATGAGGTATGGGTGACCTGTAGGCTAAAGTCTAAGCTACTGCGCATGTCAGGTGGGCCCACTTTGGCTAGATCCAATCTCAGTTATCAGGATAACTTTGGACTTGGGGTAGGTTAGTTCTGAGCTGACTCAGCATCCTAAACATTAGGGGCTGTCTTTACTGATTACAAGACTCTAAAGTTGAAACACTGGGTAAATGGGTATAAATGAAGGTTAGTCACAAGGTTTTTACCATCACATTGGGCACAAGATAAAGGTTATGCAATCATTATCAGAGATCAAGACAGCTGGATTACTATTTAGAGATTTCAGGTATTTCTCTGTCTTCTCCAATATACCAGAAAGCAAAAGAGAATATCTATATGATTCTGTAATCAAAATCATCCCTTAAATCCTGATTTCTCAGTTACACTTCCAGATCCATTTCTCCCCCTTTGAGGGTCTCTCTCACATTCCCCCCTACCCACCCCCAGTCTCCTTTGACTTCACTGCCACCCTTCCCTTCTGGACCCCCTCCCAGCCCTCCCCCAAGGCCATGCTCATTCTCAGGAGACCTCACGGTTCTGGAATAGAGAAAAGAGCTCCTCGGCTCTCACAGAGGGTCAGGGACTCCTGGTGTAACTTACAATAGAGTTTCCGAAAGGAAAACAAGTAATTAAAAATAAGAAACAAGCTCCTTCTTCAGGAGACTTTGCACTGGGTAATTTTCCTTTTTCTCCTACCATCTATGAGGAGACTGGGTCAGTGAGCTGCTCAAGTGGCCCAGTTTACACCGAGCAGCCTAATGACACAGGAAGACAGGCCTATGCTATTTTTGTATTAACGTGAAATCACGTGCTCTAGAATGAAGAGGATGAAATCCATTCACATAAGTACGCCAAAATTATGACCAGAAAAAAAATACAAAGGTGTTGGTAGTTATTTTCACATGGAGAAGAAAAAGTAAAACTGAAATCAGACCTTAAAAATCCCTAATTAAGAGTGATGCCGTCAAGATAGCCGCATAGCACAGCGCCCCAGAATGTTTCCTCTTAGAGACAGCTGCATAAAAGGGCAGATTCAATTCACTTGGAATTCGGGAGGATGACAGAGACTGGAGAAAGACTCCACAAATGCTGAATTGAAGAAAAAGAAAGCCAACGTAAAAAAATAAGGCAGGAGAGCTGTGACTCAAGTGTGCCAGGCTGGACCCCTCCCACATGCTCAGTCTCGTGTGGTGTAAGAGTCACACAGAGGCGGCACTCTGGCCCAGGCAGCACCTGCCATGGTCACTGACCACTGAGCCACCATGGCAGTGACTTAGAGCCCCAAGCACTTTCAGGCACTGGGAACCAAGGCCACATTAGGCTAAGGCTTAGACCATGTGCATCCAAAGCAGTGCCCAGGAAATAAGAGCAACCTGCGGTGAGAATGTTGGCAAGCTGTGCGCACTCCCAGTTGAGTCCCTAATTGTTTTTGCACCTAAATTAAGAACTGGGCATTTCTGAATACTGACCCCATCTGGCTCCATCAGTCAGGCTTTCCTAATGCAGAAGTTATTGGAGGCAGAAAAGCTTCACAGAAAAGGGGAAAACCTTAAGGTGGGGCAAACCCAAGACTTAAAGCTGGAGTGAAATGTCAATCTTGCGGGTGGGAGAGCAGTTGAGTAAATCCTAACTCTAGGGAAGGAAAATCTGTATAACAATAGGACAGCCCAGGACTCCTGAGGAAGAAGAGAGGAAAGGAAATCCTCTCCTGGGGGGGGAAACAGTCACACATAATAGGTTCATCTTAAAGTTGCTGCACATGCTCAGGACAAGGACAGGTGAAGAAAGACCTGAGAAAATCTGAACTGTGAAACACGGCTGCTGTGAAGGTTCAGCATAAACCTGAGTAATGTTGAAGAAGAGCCTTAACACACAGCTGATCTAGAATAAAATCCTAGACAAGAGAGAGAAAGTGACTTCCACAGTTAGCATATCAAAATAATCAGGTGCCCTGACATCAACAAAAGATCATAAGCCATACAAAGAAGCAGAGAAATGGTTCATACAAAGGAACAAATTAAAACATCAGAGGAAACACCCACGTACAGACATTGGAACAACTAATCAGAGACATTCACACAAATCTAAATCAATCCAAGAACTAAAGGAAAATATGGATAGAAATAAACTAAATATGGCTATGGACCTAAAGGATACTAAAAGATAATATGTGTGAACAAAAAAAAAGAATTAGGAAGTTGAAAATGGGACATAACAGAATGTATAGGATCATAGGCAAGTAACTTACACAGTAATAGAGATTAAAAATGCACTAGGATTTAAAAAAAAAACCAAACAAAAAATACACTAGGAGCATACAACAGCAGATTGGAACAGATAGAAGAAAGAATCAGTGAACTAAAAAAATCATACAGCCAGAAGAACAGAAAGAGGAAAGAATTTTACAAAGTGAGCAGAGCCTAAGGGACCTGTGGGACAAAAAAATATGCACTATGGAAGTCTCAGAAAGAGAAGAGAAAATGAACATGGAAGAAAATAATGGCTGAAAATTTCCCAATGTTTACAAAAGACATAAGTATGCATGCCCCAAGAAGTGCAATGTACTCCAAACAGGATAAGCCATAATAAACCTACTCCAAGACACGTACTAATCAAAATGTCAAATGCCAAAGATAAAGAGAGAATTCCTAAAGCAGCAGGGGAAAAGCAATTTGTCACATGCAAGGGATCCGCAATAAGACTAATGGTTGATTTCTCATCAGAAACCATCCAGGTAAGTGGTATGACATATTTAAAGTACTGAAAGAGAAAAACTGCCAGCCAAAAATTCTTTATTTGGCAAAACTGTCCTTTAGAAATGATATTCACAGATAAATAAAAATGGAAAGTTCGTCATGAAAACACATAAGAAATGCTAGAAGGATTTCTTCAATTTCAAAGGAAAAGATAGGAGAGAGTAGCTTGAGCAGGAGGAAGAAGTGAAAATCTCTAGTAAAGGTAATTAATGGGTAAATGCAAAGCCCAATAATATTGTATCTTCAGTATATAATTCTACCCTTTATTTCCTATAAGACTTAGAATACAAATAAGAAATAATCATATTGCCTTGTTATGGACATATGCAATATAAAGAGGAAATGTATGACAAAAACAACATAAAGAAAAGAAATAAAGGTGTATAGGAGCAGATACTGTGTATGCTATTGAAATTAAGTTGGTATCTGTGCTATTTTGAAGATGTATGTACCCCAGAGAGGTCGTTCTTTTAATCCAATCCTGTGGGTACGGACCTGTTGTGGGTGGTATCTTTTGGTTAGGTTCTTTCCATTTCAAATGTGACCCACATTCAAGGTGGGTCTTAATCCTTTTACTGGAGTCCTTTATGAAAGAGTAAAGGACAGAAAAAGCAGAGAGAGAAACACCCTGAGAAGTTTGGAGAGAAAAAGCCCCCCAGAGATTTGCTGAGAGAGGAAGCCACTGAATCCAGAAACTGAAAGCAATGAAACCCAGGCGAGAAGGATCAGCAGAGCAGATGCCAGTCATGTGCTCTCACATGTGACAGAGGTATCCCACATGCTGGCGGCTTCTCTTCAGAGAAAGTAGAGTCTTGTCGATGCCTCAATTTGGTCATTTTCTTGGCCTTAGAATTGTAAATTTGTAAACTAACAAATCCCCATTGTTAAAAGACAACCCATTTCTGGTATATTGCATTCCAGCAGCTTTAGCAAACCAAAACAGTATCTTTTCAAACTAGTAGGTTATGAATTTATGTGGTTTAATACAAACACCAGGGTGTCAATGAAGAAAGTATTTAAAACATATCACAGAAATGGATATATTTGGCTAAGCTGTCCGGTTGTTTGGTCAAGCAAGCACTGGCCTAAATATAACATGAGGTTATTTCATGGACTGGGATCATCAGTGAGTTGGTTGCATCTATGGCTAATTACATCTACAATCAACAAAGGAGATTGTCTTCATCAATGAGACGGGTCTCATCCAATCAGTTGAAGGTTTTAAAGAGAGAACTGATGATTTCAGCAATCAGAGAGAATTTCTATCTGTACATCATCCAGCCAGGTTCTTTGGGGAAATTCATTGAAACCTTCATCAAACTTCCCAGCTTGTGGCCTGCCCTACAGAATTCTGACTTGACAATCCCCACAGTTGCATGAGCCAACTCCTACAGTAAATCTCAATATATATATATATATATATCCTGTACATTTTGTTTCCTAGAGAATTCTAATGAATTCTAATGGATCAACCAGTTACACTACAAAAGATCAACTATACACAAAAGAACATTGCAATAAAGAAAAGAGGGAACAAAAATATAAGCTGTATAAAAAACAAAGGACAAAATGACTGAAGTAAGTCCTGTGTTAGCAGTAATTACACTTTGCATAATGGAGTAAAATTTCCAATCAAAGGCCACAGATTGGCAGAGTGGATAAAAATGAATGCTCCAACTACATGTAGACTCCTAATAGCAAGGTCCCAAAATACACGAGTTAAGCATTGACAAAACTGAAGAGAGAAGTAGACACCTTTACAATAATAATCGGAAACTACAATGCACCACTTTTATCAAGGGATGGAACATCTAGACAGAAGATCCATAAGGAAATGGAAAACTTGACATATACAGAATACTGCACTCCAGAACAACAGAATGCACATTCTTCTCAAGCACACATGGATCATTCTCCATTACAGACCACATTAGGTTACAAAACTAGTCTTGATAAATTTTAAAAGATTAAAATCATACAAAGAAACTTCTCTGACCACAATGGAATAAAACTAGACATCAACAACAGATGGAGAACTGGAAAATACACAAATACATGGAAGTTAAACAACATGCTGTTACATAATCAATGCAACTAGAAAGGGTGGGAAAAGAAAATTTAGTAGTGTCAGTGTCGTAAACATGGTCTCTGTGGTTTCCAGAAAAGGAGACAGAGAGATGATAGTTGGGCAGCCAGAGTATGAATAGGGACAAGTTGGCAGTTCATCAGGAAATGGGTGGATAAATCCTGAGACAGAGAGCTACAGGAGGTGATGGACTTCTGCTAAATCGCTTGAGATAAAAAGAGTAGCTCTGCATGGATTTGAGAAGGAGGTAGGTTGATGTATGAAAAAGCCAAATGTATATTAAGAAAACTATAAAATTTTCTTCCACAATCCAATTCTAAAAATGTGTCATCAAACACAAGACTCTTTAAACTATCAAAAATAAACTGGAGGATGAAGATATGTTCTCCATTTCTTAGGTGCAGCCGGTGACCCTACAGTGGTTGGGGAATAACTGAAGGGCAAAGACCAGCTTGTCAGTTCATGGGAAGGAATTTTAGGGAAGACAAACGAAAGCCGTGGGTCCTCTTGTGCATTCTTGCCTGTCTTGGGTTCCAGCAGCCCTGCTTAAAATCGGCAAAAGACTAACTGTGCTGGTTTGAAAAGATGTATGTACCCTAGAAAAGCCATGTTTTAATCCTAATCCCATTTTGTAAAAGCAGCCTTTTCTTCTAATCCCTATTTAGTACTGTATGTTTGAAACTGTAATTAGATCATCTCCCTGGAGATGTGACTCAATCAAGAGTGGCTGTTGAGCTAGATTAGGTGACAACATGTCTCCACCCATTTGGGTGGGTCTTGGTAAGTTTCTGGAGTCCTTTAAAAGAGGAAACATTTTGGAGAATGAAGGAGATTCAGAAAGAGCAGAGCAGAATGACATAGCCATGAGAAGCAGAGAGCCCACAAGCCAGTGACCTTTGGAGATGAAGAAGGAAAATGCCTCCCGGAGAGCTTCATGAAACAGGAAGCCAGGAGAGAAAGCTAGCCAGATGACGCCATGTCTGCCATGTGCCCTTCCAGCTGAGAGAGAAACCCTCACCATGTTTGCCATGTGCTTTTCCACTTGAGAGAGAAACCCTGACCTTCATTGGCCTTCTTGAACCAAGGTGTCTCTCCCTGGATGTCTTAGATTGGACATTTCTATAGAACTTGATTTAATTGGGACATTTTCTTGGCCTTAGAACTGTAAACTCCAACTTATTAAATTCCCCTTTTAAACACAATTCTGTTTCTGGTATATTGCATTCCGGTGGCTAGCAAACTAGAACACTAACCTAGGGCCACAGGCAATAGGATCAGTGACATTCCAGAACTTGGCTGTGGACTTCACCGTGGAAGAGTGGCGGCTGTTTGATTGTGTTCAGAGACAACTCTCTTGTGATGTGATGTTGGAGAACTTGAGGAACCTAATCTCGGCGGGATGTTCAGTTACTAAAACAAAAGTGATCTTCAGGGTAGAGCAGGGACAAGAGCCATGGACGGTGGAAGGAGAGAACCCATATTGGAGCTATCCAGCATAAACTTAACAACAGAATGTGACTATGATTTGCAAGAAGAAAGCCAAAACTGTTTACACTCAGCTCAAAATGAACATGACCTTGGAAATCCAGAAACCTATTTTTCTTTATTTGAAGTCTGTGCTTTCGTGTAGTTATCAAAAACATGTCTGAAATAGCCACACATAGCGTTAGCAATATCCTTTTACTTTTCACATCCACCTTCCATCTAGAATATGTTATACCTTAAGATATTTTTACTTTCACTTTTTTTCCTTTTTTAACAGGAACATTCAGAAATGTCACTTTTGGTTGGGGAAAGAAGAGGAAATTTTTGCTTAAAGGGTGCAGAATTTTCTGTTTGAGATAAAAAAAAAAGTTGGTGTAATGGATGTTGATGATTTTAGCACCATATTATGAATGTAATATTAGTGAATTGGACACTTGAAAGTGGTTGCAATGGGAAATTTCGAGTTGTATAATGTTATCACAATAAGACGCTTATAAGAAAAAAATAAGCTGGAAATAAATCACTTAGGCAAGAGAATAAAAATACTGAATTTAATATAGCTATCAGAACATTGTTTTTTATTATCTCAAAACTAAATTCTAGGGCGGGCTGCTGTGGCTCAGCAGGCAGACCTGCCATATTGGAGGTCTGGAGTTCGATTCCTGGTGCCTCCTGCCCATATGCAAATTAAAAAAAAAGCTAAGTTCTAGGTGACACAAACTTAGTGAATGAAAATATATCATATGTGCAATCAAATGAAAGTTCTATGTAGCTTCTCAGAAAAAAAAATTATGGGACATGGCAAAGGCAGTGCGCAGAGGGGAACTTATAGCCCTAAATGCCCCAAGGAAAAAGGACAAACCAGAGACCTGACCACACACACGAAGCAACTAAAGAAAGAACAGGAAACTCACCCCAGACTAAAGAGAAGGAGAAATCAGAGTAAATGAGAAATGAATGAAATAGAGAATAAAAAACAATAGAAAGAATCAACCCCAAAAGTTGGTTCTTTGAACAGATCGATAAAAACAACACATCTTTAGCTAAACTGATGAAGAAAAAGAGAGAGGACTCAACTAAATCAGAAATAAAAGAGACAATACTGTCAACTCCACAGAAATAAAAAGGATCAGAAAAGGATACTATGAATAACTGTACACCAGCAAATTAGATAAGTGAGACAAAATGGACAAATTCCTAGAAGCACACAAACTGCCTACACTGACTCTGTAAGAAATAGAAACCTCAACAAACCAATAACAAGTAAAGTGATTGAATTGATAATCAAAAAACCTCCCATCAAAGAAAACCCCTGGACCAAACGGCTTCATTGTTGAATTTTAACAAACATTCAAAAAGGAATTAATACCAGTATTGGGCTAATTCTTCCAAAAACTTGTAGAGGAAGGAACAGTTCCCACCTCATTCTTTGAGGCCAGCATTACTCTAATACCAAGTACAGATAAATATGTTGCAACGAAAGAAACTTATAGACCAATATCCCTCATGAACTGGATGCAAAAATCCTCAAACAAATTAAATGCAGCATCACATTAAAAGAATTATATACCATAATCAAGTGGGATTTATTTCAGGTATATGCAAGAGTGGGTCAACATAAGGAAATCAATTAACAGAATGAAGGGAAAAAACACTGATCATCTTAACTGATGCAGAAAGGGTATTTGACAAAACTCAGCACTCTTTCCTCATAAAAACACTCAGAAAACTAGGAATAGTAAGAAACATCCTTTACATGAAAAAAGACATATATGAAAAACCCACAGCTAACATCATACTTAATAGTGAAAGACTGAAAAATTTCCCCCTAAGATCAGGAATAAGACAAAGACACCCAATGTCACCACTGTTATTCAACATTGTGCTAGAAGTTCTAGTCAGAGTGATTAGGCAAGAAAAAGAAATAAAAGCCACAGAAATTGGGAAGAAAGAAATAAAATGTTCCCTTATTTGCAGATGACATGATCCTGTACCCAGAGAATCCTGAAAAACCCACAACAAAGCTACTAGAGCTAACATACAAATTAAGCAAAGTGTCTCGGTACGTTATCAACATGAAAAAAATCAGTGGTATTTCTATACGCTAGTAATAAATATTCAAGGAGGAAATCAAGAATAAATATCCATTTACAATAGCAACTAAAAGAATGAAATATCTAGGAACAAATTTAACCAAGGATGCAAATCACTTACACATGGAAAACAACAAAACATTGCTGAAAGAAGCTAAAGAAGACCTAAATGAATGGAAGGATGTTCTGTGTTCCTGACTTGGAAGACTAAATATTGTTAAGATGTCAGTTCTACCCAAAGTTATGTACAATACAATTCCAATAAAAATACAATAGACTTCTTTGGAAAAATGGAAAAATAAATCATCAAATTCATATGGAAGGGTAAGAAGCCCCAAATAACCAAGTCATCTTGAGAAAGAAGAGCAAAGCTGGAGAACCCACAGTCCTTATTTAAAACTTATTACAAAACTACAGTAATCAAAACAGTGTGGTTCTGGCACAGGGACAGACATATAGACCAATGGAATCGAATTGAGAGTACACAAATAAACCCTTACACCTTTGGCCAACTGATCTTTTTTTAAAAAGCATTTTTTTATTGTGAAGTATAGCATATATGTAGAAAAGTGATAGATTTCAAAATGTGGTATGGATTATAGTTTTACCATTTAGGTATTTCCTTCTAACTGCTCTAATATACTGGAAACTAAAAAGAAATATCAATATTATGATTCAGTAGTCATACTCATTTGTTAAATCCTATTTTCTCTGTTACAACTTCTCTCTCTCTCTCATTTGACTCTTCTCTCAACCTTTAAGGGTATTTGGGCAATGACCATTGTAACTTCTTCATGTTGAGAAGAGGTGTTGACATTATGGGGTAGGAGACGGAACTGGTTGAGGTTCTTGGAGACACTGGTCCCTCTGGACTTCAGGGTGTGATGGTTAGGTTCTGGTGTCAACTTGGCCAAGTGATGATGCCTAGTTGTCTGGTCAGGTAAGCACTGCATTGACTGTTGCTGCACGGATATTTCATGGCTAGTTGCTACACCTGGTGTATTAAATGCTGGTGTATTAAATCAGTCAGTTGATTGCATCTGTGGCAGTTTACATTTGTGATCAATTAAGGCATGTCTCCTACCAATGAGATAATCCAATTGATTACCAATTGGTAATCCTACCAATGAGATACTTGAAGGCTTTTAAGGAAGGAGAGAGACTCTTTCACTGCTTCTTCAGCCAGCAAGCCTTCCCTGTGGAGGAGACCCTTCATCAGAGCTACCAGCTTCGCAGCCTGCCATATGGATTTTGGACTCTTCTATTCCTGTGGTTGTGTGAGATACCTTTATAAACCTCATATTTACAGATATTTCCTGTTGGTTCTCTTTCTCTAGAGAGCCCTGAGTAATACACAGGGCTTATCTGACATAGAAACCATCTGAAGGTTTTAGGTTTCTGAAAAATCAACTAAGTGACACTATTATAGAGTCTCAGACAGTGAAACCCTGCATATTCTTTTAAGTTTTCAGGAATACTGTTGGTTGGGGCTTGGTATACTGTGGGTATTTGCAATATCTAGCTGAAACTTGGTAAGAGTAACCTGAAAAATACCCTCTTGACTGTAGTTGAAATCTATTAGGTACTAAAACATTATTTTGTTACAATTCTTTTCCACCTTTTGGTCAAGAAGGCACTGTCAATCCCATGATGCCAGGGCCAGGCTCATCCCTGGGAGTCATGTCCCACATCACCAGGGAGACTTATACCTCTGGATGTCATGTCCCATGTAGGGGGAGAGTTATGGGTTTATTTGCAGAGTTGGGCTTACAGAGAGAGAGAGACCACATCTAAGCAACAAAAAGGTTCTCTGTAAGTGATTCTTCTAACTGATCTTTGACAGAGGTGCCAAGTCTACTCGGTGGACAAATGGTGCTGGAAGAACTTGATAGCCATATGCAAAAGAATGAAAGTTAATTTTTAAAAATTAACTCAAAATGGATCAAAGAAAGACCTAATTATAAGAACTAAAGCTATAAAACTCCTAGAAGAAAACATAGGGAAGCATTTTTAGGACCTTGTGTTAGGTGGTGGTTTCTTAGACTTTACACTCAAAGCACAAACTATAAAAGAAAAAATAGATAAATGGGGACATCATCAAAATAAAAAACTTTTGTACATCAAGAAATTTTATCAAGAAAATAAAAAGACAACTTACAAAATGGGAGAAAATATTTCAAAACCATATATCTGATAAGGGTTTAGTTTCCAGCATACTTAAATAACCTGTGCAATTCAATAACAAAAAGACATACTTTGCTTCATTTGAAAATGAGCAAAAGACTTGAGTAGATATTTTTCCAAAGGTATAAAAATGAACAATAAGGGCGGCTGCCGTGGCTCAGCAGGCAGAGCTCCGACCTGCCATGCTGGAGGTCTGGAGTTCGATCCCTGGTGCCTCCTGCCCATATGCAAATTTAAAAAAAAAAAAAGAACAATAAACACATCAATAGATATTCAACGTCATTAACCATCAGGGAAATACAAATCAAAACAACAATGAGATGCCATCTTGCCCCCAGTAGAATAGATAGTAGTTAAAAATGGAGAATAAGTGTGGTATACGTTGTGGAGAAATAGGAGCACTTGTACATTTTTGGTGAGAATGTAAAATGGTAATGTAAAGAGTCACTGTGGAAAATAGTATGGTTATTTCTCCCCAAAAGAATTGAAAGCAGGAACTCGAAGAGACATTTACGTACTGACGTTCATAGCAGAATTATTCACATTGCCAAAATATAGAAGCCAGTGTCCATCAACAGAGGAATGGATAACCAAAATGTAGTATAGACATACGATGAAATATTATTTGCTTGTACAAAGGAATGAAGTTCCAATGCATGCTACAACATGGATGTACCTTGAAGACATCATGTTGGTTGAAATAAGCCAGAAACAAAAGGACAAATACTCTATGATATCATTTATATGAACTAAATAGAGAGTGCATATTCATAAAGTCAGAAACTAGAATACAGGTACCAGTGGTTGAGTCGGGGAGAGGAATGGGCATTTAATGTTTAATTGGTATAGAGTTTTTATTTGGGGTGATGGAAAAGTTTTGGCATTGGATGATGGGGATGGAGGCACAACTTTGTGTACGTAACTAACACCACTGAATTGTATATTCAAAAATGGGGAAAAAAGGAAATTTTAGGTTGTGTATAAGTTTACACACAGAGAAACAAGTTGATACAACTGTACAACACAAAGAGTGAACTCTAATGCAGACAATGAGCCTAATTATAAAACATATTTATATGAGACAATGAGCATAATTATGAAAATATTGATTCGTGGATTGTAACAAAGGTGTCCCACTAATGCAAAATGACAATAATAGTAAAAACTATACTTTCTGCATGATATTTCTGTAAATCTAGAATGGCTCTATTTTTTTTTAAGTGGAAAAAAATAGACTGTATATCTTCAAACAAACAAACCCTAAGGTCATTTAGGACAGTGGTTCTCATATTTAGTGTGTATCAAAAGCAGGATAAACAGATGGCTGGCCTCCCCCCGAGTGTCTGATTCGTTGGGTTAGGGAAGGGGCAAATAGAGAGTGTGCATTTCTAAGAAGTTCCCAGGTGATGCTGATGCGGCCAGTCGGAGGAAAGCCACTGGTTTGGAGAATTTTCCAGCCCTTTTTTTTCCTTTGTCATTTCTGACACTTCCCACTTTCTCTCTACATAACAATATATTTAAGAAAGCCAGAATCATGCCCCTTCCTTTGGACAGGCTGTATAAAACCATATACATATACTTCCCCACTCCCAATAGTTATATTTGAAAAGGGCCTCATTGCACACGAGTCGAAAGAATTGCTTCCAAATATCTTTAGTAGAATCAGCAGCAATGGGAGAACGTTGTAGCCTTTACTTGAATGTGCAGCATTAGCTGTAGAGTTTATTTGGATAATATTAGAAAATAAACAAATAACCGCAGTCCTTTTACTGTATAGTTCCCTCTCATATTTAGTCAACACTTTCTCTATCTTCATGGAAGTCCCTAGAGAGCAGGGGCTGTTTTTTCTAATTAATGCCTCCTCTTATTTCTTCTGACATCTTCCTTTGAACTCAAAGCAAGTGGGTATTGGGCGAGCTCAGGGATTTGGTGTGTGATTCAGGATACGCAGTTAGACAAAGAGTGGGGAAGGGACCATTCCTTTTTATTTCCAGTTCACTGGATGTTTCCTTCCTCAATCCAAATCCACTGGAAAAGAAATGTTTGTAACCAGCATTGGAAGAATCTTTTTATTTCTGTTAAGACTCAGAAACCGTAGCTCAGTCACTTGGGTATTCATCACGAGAAAGCAAAGACACAAGAAGAACCTGGAGAACAGATATTTTCCCTTTGCCTAAAAGGTAGTAAAAATTTTAGTTACAATATAAGATTAGGAATGGACCCCAGACCTTCGGCTTTTGAAAGGGAATTACAAAAACAGAATCTGAGTGGAAGTGGAGAGAAATGAGGTGAGGAAACATTACAGGGGAATAAGTGGAGGGGCTGATTCTGAGCCTGGGAAGGTCCGTGATGTGAAAACTGTGCCCGAGTGAGGACAACAGCTGCTCAGTGAGCCTGGAAAGGGGAGAGCAGCTGGGCAGCAGGCCCCACTGGTGAACCAAACAGCCGCTATGAAGGGCTGCCTTTTGATTCCCTGGCCTTTGGACAGAAAACATTGCATACAACTTTGGCCAAAAAAAAAAAAATTACCCCCCACCCCCACCCCAACACACACGAAAAACAAAGAACCCCACTTCATGGAATGAATGCTACATCTCCAACAGAAATACATTTTGCTCTGAAAAGATGAAAATGTCCTGAATCCCCCTTCCCCCCAACACCCACTTACACCCATGGGTGGCCCACCGGCATGGGATGGTCCTCAGGTGAGCCTGGGTGCCCACACTGTCCCCGATTTGGGACTTCACTAGGTTTCTCAGAGGCTGTCAATGAAAAGAACTGAAAAGCAGACACCTCTGAAAAGAACTGAAGGCAGAGGAGGCTTTGTTGGGGATGCAGCTGTCACATCCTATTAGTGCATGGGTGGGTCTCACCGGGTACAGGAGGTATGTCATTTATAGACAGAAATTGCATAATTAAGCTTGATAGAATTTTGACACTTTCTTGGCAGTGCAATTTGTTCGTCAAGTACAAAGCCTTTAGGAAGCCGATCACGTGGAATCTGGAACTCCAGAGTTCAAGACTAGGTGACTTTCACAAGTGGAACTTAGGACTCTCGCAGCCCTCTAGTTTAGAATAACAGTAAAGAACCTAAAAAGACCTGCTTTAGCCTCTAGGCCTCCACCTCACCAGCCCAGGCTTGAATGGGAAAGAGGGTGAAGATGAAACTAGATTTTTTTCCCCAAATTACCTGAGAATGTGGGCCATATGCATTGTCTTTAGTTCCCCACTATTCATTTACTTAAAAAAACTTATTTGTGAAGGGTAAGTCCCATTGGGAAAAATACACCAAACACAAATATGGAGCCTAGTAATAATCACAAAGTTAACGCCAGCATATCCGTCATTGGTAGAGACTTTTAAATGTCAACAGGTGGACTCAGTATGTATGCCTTTGTGTGTGTCTTCTTTTGTTCAACACGACACTTGTGAGATTTGTCCGTGTTGCATATAGCAGTGTTTTTCATTTTCATTGTGTAGAATTTTGTTGTGTGACTTAGACCTCAATTTATCCATTCTATGGTTGATACACTTTACGGTAGTTTCCACTCTTTGGCTATTGCAAATTGTGCTCTTATGAACATTCTTGTACATGTCAGCATATCAGTCACTTAATAGAATTACAATAATGGGCTCTACCTTGGAAAATTCTGATAGTATATGAGTGAAATCACTAAAATTTAGGGTATGCGTATGTCCAATGTTGGTTGATGATACAAAACTGTTTTCCAAAGAAATTGTAACAGTCGATCACCCAATAAGCTTACTCTACTCAGGGTCTGGACATCTTTTATTTCTAGTTGTCTCATCACAGGATCTTGGCCTCCAGGTGACAGCTAATATATCTAAAGGTGAAGAGGAAATTCTAGCTCAGTATGAAGACTCTGCTCTGTCTGCTTTTGATCACAGGTTTTTAGAAACGTCTTTATAGGACCTTGTTGGAATGGCTTTGTCACAAGACACAACCAGAAAACAAAAATGGTGGGTGTATGGGTGGTCCAGTGGTAGAATACTTGTCTTTCATGCGGGAGACACGGGTTCGATATCCGGACCATGCACCCCCGCAAAAACAAAAAACAAACAAAATGATGAGATTTGATACTTCACTTGAGATTTAAAAATGTCTTTCAATGGCTTTCTAGAATATGGCCGTCAACAAATACATATTTTTCTATGCACTGATGAGATTCTTGTTTTGAACTGCAAGAGACCCAATTAGAGAAAGCATACATTTCTGGCAAAATGGCATTCTGCAATGCTGTAGAAAGCACCATGTTGAACTATTTAAACTATTATGCGTACTTTATCAAGTCAAAGGATTTTGAAATGAAAAGCAATAGCACCCTGGGCATCCCTGGTCCCCATGCAGCTGTCACCCACACAGGAAAAAGGCAACAGGGGTCCTTATCTCCCCTGCACTCTTTCCTAACACATCCAGATGTTGATATGGCATGGATGGGTTTGCACAGAAGTTCTGTGCAGTTAGCCAGAAATATCGATGCCCCCTCTACATACACTCCCAACTGTACAGATAACTTTAATAACTGTGTGCCAACACCAAAGGAAAATGTCAGCACCACTTTTGAGTTTTCAAGGAAGATGTGACTTTTTGCCTCTGAATCTTTTGGATGAGGAAGGCTGAAGATTTGTTTCCCAGCACCCTTGCATCAGGCCAGCAATCTCTTCATCATAGTGGCATTTGCCACGTCCCCGTGCGCTTGTGGCTTGTGACTGTGCACGCGCCACTCTTCCAGCTGGTATTTTAAATTGAGATTGGATTGCGGCTATGAGGGGGAAGAAACCCAAAAGACAGCTTGTGGAGAAAGGAGAGCAGGAAGATGTATCAAGTACTTAGAGGACACTTCTGAAGGCTTTCAACTGGTCAGCAGATCCACCATGTGACACCGAAGCCTGGTAAGACAATGAAGGGAATTGTGCTGGGAAAGGTACCAAAAAGTCAGAGTTTGATGGAAAGATCCTAAGTTTGTGAAGACCACACTACTGTCATAGATAAATTAATTGAGCTCCCACATTCTCCAAAGAGAAGGCTAATAGAGTTTCCAGAAATAGTTTGCTGAGTTGAAGCAACTGCAGCTTTCAAATATTTAGCAAATTCCATTTGGGCTAGAGTGGTTAGGAGTGCGCACTGACAGTGGCGTGTGCAGACAGGGCTGGGAGGCAGCGTTGTGCAAGGTTTCAGGGAGCAGGCTCTGGAGATAGATGCCTGGGGTTGAGGCGCTACCACTTCCTGGCTGGGTGACCCTTCTTAATTATTCTGTGCCTCGGTTTCCTTACCTTTAATGTCCATAATAATAATACCTGTTTACAGGGTTGCTGTGTGCATTAAGTGATAATGTTAATGCCTAGCACATAAGTAGGTGCTTCATAAATGTCAGTTATTATTGTTCAAAATGATATCAAGGAAGTTTAGGTGCTAAGGCAGCTTTGGTGATGGATTAAGGGATGGCTTTTCAGGGTCTCTCTGCCTGGACCCCACAGAACCAAGTTCATGATGATGAGCGGGGCTCAGGTGACCTGTAGACAATGTAGAGTTTTCTGGCATTTGATTGTGGTACCCCCTCATCCAGTGACTTCTTGGATAATTACCCCACGACTATCCACCAAGAGACCACTGGGGACAAGGCCAACACCTGTTCCCAGAAAGGACCCAAACAATCTTCACTCAGCCCTAGGGGTCTGTCTTTCCCTCCTCCAAACACCCGATTTCTTTTTCTTTCCTTCTTCCTCTTCCAACATCCCTTTATTCCTTTTTTTAAAACATTTCTTTATTGTGAAATATAGCATACGTACAAAAAAGCAATAAATTTCAAAATACATCATAATAAGTAGTTATAGAACAGATCTCAAAGTTTGGTATAGGTTACTCTTCCACAATTGTGTGTTTTTCCATCTTGCTGTTTCAAGGCACTGGAGACTAAAAGAAATACCAATATGATTCAGCAGTCATATTCATATTTGTTAAATCCTATCTTCTCTGTTATAACTCCTCTTTCTCCTTTGATCCTTCTCCCAATCTTTAGGGGTATTTTGGGCTATGCCCATTCTAAGTTTTTCATGTTGGAAAGATGTGTCGATGGTATGGTATAGTGGGATAGAACTAGTTGATGTTCTTGGAGAAGCTGCCCTCTCTGAATTTCAGAACTTATCTGGCCTAGGAGCCCATCTGGAGATTGTAGGTTTCTGGAAAGTAATCTTAAACTTTTGTAGAATCTCACATAGAGCTGTAAGTGTTCTTGAGGATTAATAGGAGTGGTTTTGGTTGGGGTTTGGCAAACTGATAATTAGTAATATCTAGCTGAAGCCTGCATAAGAGTAGCCTTCAGAATAGCCTCTCAGCTCTACTTGAACTCTCTTAGCCACTGATACCTTATTTTGTTACATTTCTTTTCTGTCTTTTGGTGAAGAAGGCATTGTTAGTCCCACGGTGCCAGGGCCAGGCTCATCCCTGGAAGTTATGTCACACGTTTCCAGGGAGATTTTCACCCCGGGTGTCATGCCTTATGTAGAGGGGAGGATAGTGATTTTACTGGCAGAGTTGGGCTCAGAGAGAAAGAAAAGCCACATCTGAGCAACAAAAGAGTGAATACTGATCTCTTTATTTTCCAGTCTTCCCTCCTGCTTTACTATATGCTTTGCCACTCATTTGTTTATTCAAAAGTAATTATTGAGCACCAGCTATGTTTTAAGCACAGTGTTAGGTGCTAAGAATATCATGGTGGACTGTGTATTCTGTTTGAGAGTGACAAAACCCAAGTTAGCAGACAAATATTGAAAATGAAAATAAATAGTGAGAAGTATTATACTATGAAGGACTCCATGAGGGGTTGAGAGAGATTACCAGGACAGAAAAGGAAAGGGGGTGTTGATTTTGGCTGGTTGCTCATGATAAGCCTCCCTGGAGAGCTGAGACCTCTTCAATCAAGAGGAGCAGTGCCTGGCCAAGTGGGACAGGGTGGGGAAGACATCCTAGGCAGAAGGGCCATATGGCAAATGTTCAGAAGGAGGAATAAGCTTAGCACCAAGGAAGAGCAAAGGGCCCAGGGAGGCAGAAAGAGGGTGAGCAAAGAGGGATAGTAGAAGATAAAGTCACAGGGGTGGGCAGGCCCCATCATAGGGGCCTCAGAGGCCATGGAGAGGAGATGGACTTTGTGTAGTGTGGTTACATGGCTTTTCAAGCAGTGAGGATGCTCTATTTCTCTCTGTGCATCCTTATCCCCATCCCTCTGCCCCCAAATGGGCCCCAGCACCTATCACAATGCCGTGGATAGACTAGATACAATAAATACTTGCTGAATATGATGGTAATTTTTGGTGGATTGGGTAAATTAAAAGGTAAATTAAAGGGTAAATTAGTCAAAAGACTTGAAAGATAAGCTGGTAGAGCTCCCAGCTGATAATTCATGTTTGCATTTGGTTTAATATTTGGAAATTTATCCTTTTTTTAACTTTTACTTTTCACTTTATTAGACAAATTGTAGGTTTACAGAAAAATCATGGAGAAAACAGAGTTCCTATACCCTCGCTCACGTAATTTTCCTTATTATTAACATTGCATTAGTGTGGTACCTTTGTGACAATTGATGAAACAATATTTTTATGATTATACTATTGACTATAGTCCATAGTTTCATTAGGTTTCACTGGTTGTACACGCCTATATTATTTTTAAAATTTTTAGTCTACTAAAATATAGATACCCTAAAATTTCTCCCTTTTAAGTTCATTCAAATATGTAATTCACTGGTATAATTACATATACAGTGCTGTGCTACCATCACCACCATCCATTACCAAAACTTTTCCATCACCCCAGGAAATTTCTCTTTTGTGAATGTAAATACTGGATTTTGCCAAACATAGGAGATGATTCCTAAGAAAGCTTTGTGTGGTTTAAATTCCATTTTATATATGGTTGGGGGGCTAGCAGATTGAAGAAACCCAATTTTGAGTCCTTTTCTGTGATATAGATCTGTTATGAAATGTGAATTGAAAATCCTCTATCATTCAAATACAAGTTTGTATTTTTATAAATATTCAATGCATAATCTGGGCCCAATGTCCCAGGCTGTCTTCCCTGCCCAGAGCTGCCCACCATATCCTCACATTGAGCATGGCTCTCTCTGGCCAGGTATGGGTGGCAGTTGATGCCTCTCAGAGCAAAAAATTGGCGTTGAAGAATCTTCATTTATTGCCACATGGGGAAGGTAGTTTGATTTTTAAACTGTTGCTACTGGATACCTACAGACATTGTGCTATATGTATTATATAAATCCTCTCATTTCATTTCCTATTAGAAAATTAGGATGCTCAGAAAGACGAAGGTTGTTGTCTAATCGCACAGTAATTGCCAAAGGGTGTGGCAACCTCTCCTTTCATATTTTGGCACAAACATGAGCTCACAAGTCCTAGTCCTCAGTATTCTAGGCTACAGTGCTTAACCAGGACAATGCTATAGGCTAGGGCATGACAAAAGGAAAATCAACACAGAGAGGAAGCTATGGCAATTTGCTATTTAGGCTTACAAAATATAGTGCTTTCATCTACAGTTGGTGTAGACAAAATCCCTATCTAAGTATCCCCACCTAGGACAACTTTATAAGATCCCTTTCTATGTTCCATCCTTGGAGATTGGTCAGTAGGACAGTGGCAGGGCCTGGGAAGTCATATACATAAAAAACTTTCCTTAAGGATTAGGATGTGTAGTTGGGGTTAAGAATACCAAGTACCTTATTGCTTGTCTCCCAGCCAGCCTCCCTAACACATATGCCAGTTCTCTTCTGCTACCCAGGCCATACTCAGAGAGTTTTGTACTCCTACAGGCACAGACTCAAGAGAGAAGAGAGTTCCGTCTCCCACTGGCATCCTGTTTGCTGCTGATGCCAATTTTCACCTCTTCAAGGGAAATAGCACCCATCTTTCAGGTCCTCGTCAGATAATAATTATTCCAGTATACAATCAACCCAACATTCAGACATGTGTCATCCTTTTCTAGTTTGCTAGCTGCCGGAATGCAATATACCAGAAACGGAACGGCTTTTAAAAGGGGAAATTTAATAAGTTGCTAGTTTACAGTTCTAAGGCCGAGAAAATGTCCCAATTAAAACAAGTCTATAGAAATGTCCAATCAAAGACATCCAGGGAAAGATACCTTGGTTCAAGAAGGCCGATGAAGTTCAGGGTTCCTCTCTCATCTGGAAGGGCACATGGCGAGCACGGCGTCATCTGCTAGCTTTCTCTCCTGGCTTCCGGTTTCATGAAGCTCCCCGGGAGGCGTCTTCCTTCTTCATCTCCAAAGGTCGCTGGCTGGTGGACTCTCTGCTTCGTGGTGCTGCAGCATTCTCTGCTCTCTCTGAATCTCTCATTCTCCAAAATATTTCCTCTTTTATAGGACTCCAATAAACCAATCAAGACCCACTCAAATGGTTGGAGACATGCCATCCCCTAATCCAATTTAACAACCACTCTTGACTAAATCACATCATCGGGGAGATGATCTCATTACAGTCTCAAACATACAGTATTGAATAGGGATTATGCTAC
>PVIY010033529.1:0-27945 GCA_004026745.1 Myrmecophaga tridactyla
AATTCTAACTTTATTAGGTAAAATGTGTTATTAATTAAACCAAGAATGCTAAAGTTAAAAAAGTCTTTTGTATAATTAATGTTTATTTTACTTAGCAATAGTACAAAATGTTCTAACTTTAATAGAGAAATACAAAGATATACCTAGTTGTAGCATGTAAAATTGTTATCAAGAAAGTAACTTGATAACATCAGAGCTATCTTTATTAGAATTGGCAGGAAACTGGATAATATTATTTTGTACTACATCAGTTATTGTCATTACAATACTAATCCTTAAAAAATACTATACAATTGGTAGAAATCACGGTCTATTAAGTTTACAGAGACAGTAGAAAGGTTTAGAGCTCAAATTAGAACTCATATATTTACTTTCTAAATGTAGCATTTATTTTTCCTCACATATTTCTCCTACTAAATTATTTTAATATCTCAAATATGCATTTTAGCAATCTACCAAATATTCACATTTGCCTAAAGCAGAGAATTATATATTAGTGTTTGCTGAAGTAGAAAAACAGCAAATAAAACTAATTAACTTTCATACGCAATTTCTGTCATCTATGTAATCACAGCAAAACCTTCAACAATTGACTCATTTATTTGACAAGAAAAATATCTTAGTTAAAGCACAGAAAAGTCAAGTTTTTAAAGTTGAGCAATGATATAAAAACTTTCACACTGAGTTCCATGGGATGTGAGATAAACAGTGACAGTTGTGCTTGCTTCTCCCTTGAGAAAAGACAAGACAAATGCAAAACAGACCTGTTCACCAGAGTTCCACAAGCCCTGGAGAGAAACATGACTGAAGGTGACTAACCTTTGCCAAGGTTACAAATTCTCAAGAGCACTTTGAAAAATACGACAATGAGAGATGTTGTAAGTTCTAGTTTCCAAAATTCTTAATAAAATGGGACAAGAGAGAGAGGAAACATAGTCTCAGGGGAAAATTTTGATGAATAGCATGTGCGCTCCGGTACAGATTATTAATTCTGCTTTAGAAACATGACAATAAGTTCTTGGCAATGGATTTGCTTATAGTATTAGTCCCAAGTTCCATGCAGCATTGGCATATTTCCCTTGTGAGACTTGGATGTTTTTCATATTATGACTAAATTAAAAACTGAGTTAGCTGAGGAAAAAAAAACAAGTTTTTCAGTGAACAAAAAATGAAAGGGGGCGGGCCATGGTGGTTCAGTAGGCAAAGTTCACACCTGTCATGCCAGAGACCCAGGTTTGATTCCCGGTGCCTGCCCATGCAAAAAAAAAAAAAAGAAGGAGAAAGGAATTCTAAAGAGCAGAAGGCTCAGGTATATATTTTGTATGGAAAGCAACAGTGAACTAGTCAGGATATACCAAAATGAAACGCCTCATGAACACGATGGGAATCTCCTAATGTACTGCTTTTCTCATCTGGATAATTTTTTCCCCTTTTCTTTTCCAGCAAAAGCCACATAATCTAAACACTCACTGATACCACTGCGGTCTGTATTCTAGAATTATAATGGGGCTAAAAATCAGCATAAAGCACATGAAAACATCCCAAATTTATCCCCTGAGCTAATTATCCATCAGAGCCATAAAAAGGATTTTTTTTTCCAGAAAAAAGAATCTGCTTTTTTTATTAACCTTGGAGGTTAAAAAAGTTTTCAGTTAAATTTGCTTTCATAGAATAATCCTTTTAAGATTTCAATACACCTCAGGAAAATACAAAATAGGAGGGGTGCTAAATGTAAAACATACAAGTATATAACCATCTCAACATCCATCTTCTTGCTAGCAACACTGGCTTTCTAATGGAATAGACTTATTGGAGTGTTTTGAATGCATGGAACTTTTAAGACCCTCCCTTCTTTGGTTATTATCCTGTCATTAGAAGAAGATCACAATACTGAGCCAATTCAGGAAACATATTCAGAAAGAGAGAGAGAGAGAGCTTTAAAATCATCCTTCTGGCTTAGAAACTTTTTTTTTTTTTTGCCCTCATTCTTATTCTGGGCTTCCTATGTTTGGATTGTTTAAATTATCTATCCAGACATGCTGAGTTAAATTATATGTTACAGAAAATTTAAGTTCTGGAGAAAATAAACCTTTCTTCCTTTATTCTCAAAGAATAGATAAGGTTCTATAATATAGACAATATCTTTCTTGTCCCTGTATTCTGAATTACCTTATCCCAACCTGATCAGCTTCATTCTTAACTCTAAATACCAGGTTGTACATATATAAAACAGCCTCTCAAAATCCAGTAGTAATAATTATTACTTCAGGCTAAATGTGACTGCTATAAGAGCTTGCAATCTTCATGTCTGTTGTCTTATAAATATCTTCTAAATGAGACCATACAATAATTATTCTTTTGTTTCTGGCTTATTTAGCCTCACCAAATGTCCCACAGATTCATTCATAATACTGCATGCCTCACAACTTTGTTCCTTTTTGTAGCAGCACCATATTCGATCATATGTACACACCATCACTTGCCAATCTACTTCTCAGCCAGTGCATCCTTCAGGCACCTCCATTTTTGGGGCATCATGTGTAATGTTGAAAGTCAATAAGCCAGCAACACTCTCAACTTTAGATAATTTCATTTTTTCTAAGAGAAAGACATCCAATAAACACACCCTGATCAAATAGAAAATCTAAACCTCCCCTTAACTCTTTTTTTTCCTAAACATAACAACATACAAACACGAACATTCTTCCCATATGATCATTCCATCCTTGGTATATAAACAATAACTCACAATATCATCACATAATTGTATATTCATCACCACGATCACCTCTCAGAACATTTGCACCAATCCAGAAAAAGAAAAAAAATTCGTACATACCATACCATTGATTCACTTAGCACCCTGCCATCACCCTCAGCATGGACTGTGGCCTCTCAGCTTTCTAACAAATGCACCAACATTTTGTCAGTGACTCAAACTCTCAATGTCAGCAATAAGGTCTCCCCTTGCTACCATCAGATCAAAGTTGCCAACCCTTGTTGATTCTACTTCCACAAGGATTCAAATCTATATCCTTTCCTTCATTCCTACAGGCATCATTTAACTTAAATAGATTCAATAGGCCTCTTAATTGTGACACAAGCATCCATTCTCTCTACTCAAGTAAAGCCTCCATACCTTTGCCTAAACTGCAGTTACTATAAGCTCAGACCACAGTACACTCCTAGTCAAAACCGGCCAGTACCTCTCACCTTCCCTTTCCAAAACCCACACACCACAAGCACCTGTGCACACGTGCATGCACAAACACCCACATGCACATACACAGGAATCCCAGGGGACATGTTATCAAATAACGATAGGATCAAGTTTGTAGTTTTTATCTACAGCTAGAGAAAATAATACTTGCATAGTTGTTTTAATGTATTTTTGCTTTCCAATACCATTTGTTAAATAAGAAACCGATACTTCTCCTAATTTTTAAAGCAATACAAAGGTCTCAGACAGCAACAAGACTGAGTAAATAGAGTTTAAGGCAACATTAAATCAACTGGCTCGGTCACATCTCCCTTGGTGTGAGATTCTCTACATATTAAAAACCAGACTACAACCTAAGTAGAGCTTAATAAAAAAAACACATTATTTCAAATAAAAGTATAAAACCTCCTCATGCTAATGTCATGGAATAAAAGTAATAAGAAAAAAGAAATGTAAATTCATATGCCAAAGATAGTTCACAGATTCCATAGCTATGGCCTGGGACTGTATCAATAAAGCACTACAGGTTCAGTTCTATTATCCTGTCTCGGGTTTACATATGTGGACTAGTCTTTCTAGGTGTCCTCCTCAGCAGCAGAGAACTTGGATCTCCTTTACCCCTGTCTGGCCCGTGACAGTTCTTACCATCCTCAACTAGACTTCCTGCCAGGAACCAGCTCATTCCTACCACCGTGCAGCTTAACTCCTTACTGTCCTTCTTCACTCTAGTCTAAGATCTTTTTTTAAGAACAGTACTGGATTTAGCATTAGAAGCCTTGGCCTACCCTCTGCTTTTTACCTTGAACAAATTCTCTGATCTCTCTGAGCTTTAGGCTTTTTTCTCAACCCACCTACTGGCTTCCTATCCCCTTACGCAGACACTTAGGCTAAAATAACCCTTCTGTTGTTCCACATCTGTTTACTGAACTTGGAATAAAAAAACTAAGCAAACTTCACAGTCATTTCTGGGCTCTCTCTCTCTTCCAGAAGTGTATTCTAATCTGCTCGATACCACACGGAAATTTTACTAGGGCAGGTTCTGTACCTGCAAACAGGAAGCCAAAGTTCTGAAAGCAGTTCAAATTAGAAACCTCATTAGATGATATAACAAGTCACATCTCCATTTCAGCACCTTTTTAAGAATTAAATAGCTAAGTCAAAGAGCCTAGTTAAATCTATTTTATTCCTTGTGCCTAATTCATTCAACCAACATTTAGGGAGAACACAGAACACAAAAGCCATTAAGTTATAAATAGTTGGAATGCAGGGTAAATAATACAGGTTCTCTTTTCTCAAATATCACTCTTTCAGGGTTGAACATAGATTTCTTTACAATTAATAAGTCAGACTTTCATTAAAGCTAAAATAGGGGTAAATGGGTTATTAGAGTTTACACTGTACAACCTCGTATAATTTAACTCATCAGCACATATTGGTAAAAACCAAAATCATAAAACTGCTTACACGAGGCATCTGCCATGACATCATAAAGCCATAGCTGGGATTTAGTTATATCCAAATGTGGGGCAATATCATAGAAACTTCCCAATATATCTGAAACCAATATACTCATTATTAATCAGATTTTTCTTGGGCAAATAGCAAATATGACTGGGTTGCTCATAATAGGAACTCAAAATTTAGTACTTTTCAACCCTATCATAAGTGAAGAAAACTCAAAATTAATTTAAAATTTGTCCTAGATTTAAGATACAGGCAAAAATATATCTGGCTAATTCAGTCTAAAAGAAAAAACTTACTTATTTGGTCATTAGCATTGACATCAACGCAGAATTCATAATCTATGTAAAAGAAATAATGACTCCTGAGTGATTAGTGGAGTTTTTCACAGGGAGAAAATTGTTGGGAATAGCTCCTTGCCTGTTCTGCGATGTGGCTTTAAGGTAGAAAAGCATAGAGAGGTAAAGAAGGCATGGCAAGGTATTTGGTACTTAATTTATTTGAAACCTTTCACTAATCCATTTCATTTCATTTCACTCAAATAGCTCCTCTTTTTCCCCCTTCTAGCCTTCTGTTAGCTGCTGGATTAAAATCAAAGCAGAGGCAGAAAATATCTGCCTTTATTGTAGGTTCAGTGTTAAAGGGTTCTCTGAGGCCACCCCAAGACCTGTATGTTTTCACATAATTAAGTGCTTTAGGTAGAGCCGCTCCTAATTTTCTGTGATTTTAACTATATCCAGGGCAGATAAGAGGTCAATTAGTGAACTGGGAGGAGTGGGGTTGTGAAATAGAAGTTAAAGAAACTGACTGAATGACATCACTAAGATGCCAGCTGTATTAGAAGAAAATAGAAATCTGATTTTACTAAAAGCACACATTGCGATTGCTGATGCCTGCCTGTATCTTAACCACATACCCACCAGACCTGTGATTATAGTTTTGAATTATCCAGTTCAAAGGGGTGGTATTCCTTATACCAAAGTAAAGAATTTATATTGTGTTTTCTCTCTATGAAAAAAAACAACAACTAGGGAGTCAAAAGATACGCAGAGATAAGCTGTTCCCCAAGAGAAACGTGTGCTTAAAAATTGTCTAATAAATCATGGTATGCTGCTAGTGGCCTTTGTGTGTGCACAACTAGGAGAAAATAGCTTTTGCAACCTTACCTTTCTATACCACTAGTATCTATGCTATTTTTATAAAATTACTAAAATTATAAAATTGGCAATTTAGGTGCATGAAAATACTTCCTCTATCCCCAAAATCTTAGACCCTATTCTAGCTATACTGCAAAAGAAAAGAGTATGAGTCTAAAGAATATAGTGTTTAAGGAATAAAACTAATAATGATAATGATAATAATAGCAACAGTTAGCACATATGGCTACTCCTCTGTGCCATGTATTAGGTCAAAGTCCTTCACATAAATTAATACAATTTTCACAATAGCCCTATGAAAAACAACGCATTTTTATTGGTCTCATTTTACACGTTAGAATGTGATGCACAGGCAGATATAAATTAGTAAGCATCAGAGCCAGGATTTAAATGCAGATACTCAGGATCCACAGTCTGTACTCTTAACTAATGGCAGGGACAAACCAGGCCAGGTCATTAGTAAAAACGTATTCAAAAATAACCAAATAATTCACGACCATGGGCTCAATTACCATTCTTAGAGGGGAAAAGAATAACAAATCAAAGAAACAAATACCCATCCCATCAATGACCTAATGATCTCCAGGCATAAACCACTCTCTACATTTAGGCTTCTCATAATATCACACTGTTGGACTCTATTAGTTTCCCATCACTGCTCTAATAAATTACCAGAAACTTGGGGGCTTAAAACAATACGACTTTATTATCTTACAGTTCTGGAGGTCTGAAATCTAAAATGGGACTCACTGGGCTGTGTCAGCAGGGTGCCTGCATTGTTCTAAGAAAAAATCGTTTTTTTTTTTTTGCCTTCTGCAGTTTGTAGAGGCTGCCTGCACTGCTTGGATCCTGGCTACATTCTTCCATCTTCAAAACCAGCATGGTTTGGCTGAAGCCTTTTTAAGCTGTTATCTCTTGTGATTACAATGGGCTCATCCATAAAATCAATGATAATCTTAATAGCTATGTATGTCAAGGTTATGTTAATTATGTCAATAATTATGTCTTGCTAGCTGATTAGAAATCCTAAATCCATTTGCAACTTTATTTCTTCCTTCCCGTTTAACATAACATGTGTAAATTCCACATTTTAGAATTTGGACGCCTTTGGGGTAAACATGAAGTAAACATGAGGTAGAAGACAGAATACAATGATATAACTGAGGCAGAAGAGGAACCAAAACCATACATTTACGGACTCTACATGACAAACAATGATAAAACTTTGTAAATTTGATGCATTATTTTAATAAAATAGTAAAAACATGTAGCAATTCAAATATAAAAGGGAAGATTTGACCAGTTGAATATAGTTTCTGAAAAGAGCTTAGAAACTAAGCAATCTTGAGCAAAATATTTACCACATTGAGCAATCAGGTTTCTTATCTACACAGTTGAGATTATAATACCTTCACCCAGAATTATACCAACAATAAAATTAGATTAAACCATGAGCCTGGAAACTCACTGTAAGTGAGAAAGCCCTACATAAATAGAATATGCTTGTAAGAATTCCCAATATGATCATTTTTTTCAAAATATGTTAATTTTTTAAAAGGAAGCCAATGATGAAGTAATAAAAAAAACTATCGATAAGCCCTCATTTATTAAAAAACCAGAATTCACATGACTAACAAGTCTGTTATTTCAAAGTTTATCATCTATTATGTCTATAATGTCCTTTTGATAAAGGATGGGTTTATATATAATTTGACTTTATATAGAGAGAAACTGAAATTTAATCTCTTGACCAAGATCATACAGTATAAAAGTGACAACTTTAAGATCGGCTCTATTTTTGAAAAGGGTTTTAAATACCTGCCAAGTCAATATTGCCATTCATATTAAGCTCCACCAGTTACAAAAAGAGTGTGACTTAGAATAAATAGACAGGGAAAAAAAACATTATTATATTACAGGGTACTCACAGAGTAGCTCTCTATTGACAAAATGAATCTTGAAGTCCTTTGGATTCCAAGATTCCCACATCTACAGTTTTTGTAGGAAAGTATCCTACTCTTATGAATATAAATGCAAAAATCCTCAACAAAATGCCAGCAAATTGAATCTAACAGCACATCAAAATACATTATGATCAATACATCATGATCAAGTGGGATTCAATCCCAGGTATAAAAGGGTGATTCAAAATAAGAACATCAATAAATGTACTAAAGTATATTAACAGAAAAAAGGGGAAAAAACATATGACAATCTCAACTGATGCATGAAAAGTTGTGACAAAATCCAACATGCTTCTTGATAAAAAGGCTTAGAAAACTAGGCATAGAAGGAAACCGATAAAGTACATTTATGAAAAATCCACAAATAACATCAGACTCAATGGTGAAAGACTGTTAAGTTTTTCCTCTATGATCTGGGACAAGACAAGGATGCCCACTGCCACCAGTGTTTTTCAACATTGTGATAGAAGTTCTAGCTAAAACACTTGATCAGGAAAAAGAAATAAAACGCATCCAAATTGGAAAGGAAGAAGTAAAACTTCCACTATTTGAAGATAACAAGATCCTAAATATGGAAACACCTGAAAAATCTACAACAATTAGAGTTAATAAATGCCTTCAACAAAGTCGTGGGGTCCAAGACTAACACGCAAAAATCAGTAGCGTTTCTATACACTAGCAATGAACAATTTATAGAAGAAATAAGGGGAAAAAATCGATTTACCACAGCCACTAAAAGAATCAAATATCTAGAAATAAACTTAACCAAGGATGTAAAGTGCCTGTGTTCATAAAATGACCAAACATTGCTAAAAGAAATTAAAGAAGACCTAAATAAAGGAAGGACATTCCATGCTCACGGTTGGAGGAATAAATATTAAGATGTCAATTGTACCCAGAATGATTTACACATTGAATACAACTGCAATCAAAATTCTAACAGCCTGCTTTGCACAAATGAAAAAGCCATTTATCAAATTTATTTGGAAGAGTAGCCCCGAATAGCCAAGAACTTCTTTAAAAAGAACAAAGTTGAAAGATTCACAATTCCTGACTTTAGAACTTAAAACAAACCTACAGTGGTCAAAATAGCATGGCACTGGCACAAGAATATTTATATAGACCAATGGAATAAAACTGGAGTTCAAAAACCAGTGTTCACATTTACAGCCAACTGATTTTTTATAAGGATGCCCAGGCTACACAATCAGGAAAGAAGAGTCTCTTCAACAAATGGTGCTGAGAAAATCGGATGTCCATGTGCCAAAAAATGAAGGTGGACAGCTGAGACACAATATATGGAAAAATCCACTCAAAATGGATCATAGACTTAAATACGAGAACTAGAATTATAAAATTCCTAGCAGAAAACCAGGGGTGCATTTTCAGGGCCTGTGTTAGGACCTTCTGTTGTACAAGCAACAAAAGAAAAAAATTGATACATGATACCTCATCAAAATAAAAAATTTTGCACATCAAAGAACTTTATCATGAAAGTAAAAAGACAACCTACTCAATGTGAGAAAATATTTGGCAACTACATGTCCAATAAAGATACAATATCCAAAATATAGAAAGAAATCCTACAACGCAAAAATAAAAAGACAAAACACCCAATAAAAATAGTGCAAAAGATTTTAGATAGAGATTTCTCCAAAGAAGAAATACAAATGGCCAAAAGTACATAAAAGGATGCTAAAAATCGCTAGCTATTAGATGCAAATGAAAACCACTATGAGATACCATTTCACACCTATTAGAATGACTACTATTAAAAAAAAAACAAAATTTAAAGCAATGGGAAGGATGCAGAGAAATAGGAAGAGTATTCACTGTTGGTGGGAATATAAAACGATGCAGCTTCTGTGGAAAACAGTTCAACTATTCTTCAGAAAGTGAAGTACAGAATTATGACGCAGCAACCCATTCTTACTTAGATCCAAAGATTTGAAAACAAGGACTCAAACAAATATTTGCATACTGAAGTTCACTGCACCATTATTCACAATTGCCAAAAGATAGAAGCAACCTCAATTTCCACCAACTGCTGAATGGATTAACAAAATGTGGGATATACATACAATGAAATATTATTCAGTTGTAAAAAATGAATGAAGCTCTCATTTATGCAATAACATGGACAAACCTCGAAGACATCATGTTGAGTGAAATAAGCTATATACAAAAGGGCAAATATTGTATGATCTCACTGACATGAAATAATTAGATTAAGCACAGAGTCAGAATCCAGATCATATATTACCAGGGGATGCTTAAATTGTACAGAATTTCTATTTGGACTGATTATTAAGTTTTGGTAATGGATGGTGATAATGGTAACCCAACAATGCGAACATAATTAACAGCACTGAATTATATATATGTGAATGTGGTTAAAAGGAGAAATTTTAGGTTGTACCCGTTACTAGAATAAATTAAAAAAAAACAAAAACAAAGTACTGTACAACACAGTGAGCCCTGTTGTAAACAATGGACTGCAGTTAATAATATACTTACAAAAATGGTCTTTCATGAATTCTAACAAATGTACCACTCTAAAGCACAGTGCAAATAACAGGATGGCAAATTAACACTATTTACATGAAATTTATTATTTAAAAAACTGAAGCATTATTTCAACATTATGTCTAAGGTCTAACAAAAAATCAGAAACATTCTAAGGTAATGAACCTTGAAACAAGTTATTGACTTCTACGTCCAATCTGCTTACCTGAAAGAAAAAAAAAAAGGAGCTAGTAGCATTTACTCCAAAATTGTGACTATTAAATCAGGTAACATTTGTAAAATGCCTAGCAAGTGTTTGGCAATGATACAAAAATAATAACAACAATAAGATTATTATTAACGTGCTACTTAGGACAGTGAAAAATATTAGCTAATACAGACATTGAATAAATATTAGTTCCCTGCTAATTCGCTACTTGAAAAAATATGACCTATTTGAGAACACAAGTCTGATAATTAAAAACAATATAACCAAATTTTAGACATGATCTAGAAAAATCAGATTGCTATAGTGCAGTACAAAGATTATTTACTTTCATTTCACATAGGCAAGAACCCCTCAGAGGAGCGAACTAAGGTAATACAAGGTTAATTTGATAACACATAATGTTACTGATTTGACCAGCGAACTGTGGGTTTACAGATAGAGATGGAAGGAATTTGAGACTCTAATAAGCAGGCCAACTATGTACATATGTTTCTCTCAGTTTAGTAAATATTACACAGAACCTAATCAATTCTACTTGCAAACAACCTCTTGTAATAGTAATTAAATCCATTTTAATTTAAAATCAATATTAAGATATATTTTACCACAATGTCAGTATTATTTACCACATAGAATAAGTCAGATTTGTATAGTAAAGCAGACAATTTTAAAAACACAATGTCAATCTACAATTAATGTTCTTCCTTCCTTCAGTGACTATCACTGAAATATCTAATTTTGAATCGATTTCATATGTAGATACAATATCTTATCATTTGCTTATCAAATATCTTATCACTTTTGTCCATATAATTACATTCCTTACCACATGTATAAAAATCAGTGGCTCCCATAATTTGATTCTCATATATAATAAAATATTTGGGGAGGATAGGCTAAGGTTTTTCTTTTCTTTTCTCTTCTTCTCAATTATAAACTTATTTTAACAATGTGAAATTAGAAATTAATTTTCCTCTATTACATCAGAGTTAATTTTTATTGTTATGACAAAATAGGACAGCAAAATTTTCTCATTTGCTTTAATAAATGTCCTTAATTTTACTTAATTAAAACAGACCTTAAAAGGTACGTGTTTGGAAATTGACATGTACAAAAAATACAGATTAATTGGACAGTTATATGATAATGTCTATAAAATATTATTAATTAAGAAAACAGACAGGTAGTTAAAATGAAATAAAATGTTTTCTGTTTGTTTTAGCATGGCTTTTGACCTTCAAGTAAATTTCATTTTGTATAAAAGTATTTATGACCTTCTGAAACATACATATATAAATCACAGATAACTTTTATACAGACTTTCACTTATTGAAGAAAACAACTTATTCTATAGATCTATTAATATAAAACCAATAGCAAAAGCCCAGACTACACTGTCTTCTTCATAAAAAGTCCTTAAGCTAAGAGAAACTCTTTGATCCACTATACTAAACATCAACAAAATTATGAAGAAATTGGAATGTTTAAATTAATGTCTAATTCCTTAACCAATTACCAGGGAGGAAAATATGATATTTTTAATTCTGTAGGTAAAAAGCCACTACTTAGGTAATTTCAGTGCTGATACTTTTAGAAAGGACCAGCGGCGACTTCAATACTATTATTTCAATACTCAGTCACGTCATAATGTTCTTGTGTGATGTATGATCATCTCATAGTTAATTAAAATAGAAATCTTAGTTACAACCAAAATGTATTACCAGGGTTCATGATTTTTTCTAACTAAAATAAATTTTACTCAAGACATAAATAAAACATATTTTTACAAAATGTTTATTATGATTCACGTTTACCCATGGTTGGTTGCTATCTAAAGAATGATAAAAATGAAAAATTACATCAGCTGAATGAAATAGGAAATTTCACTGACACATTTGAAAAAAAAGACAAAAGTCCTCTCAAAATAAAGAACTGTTTTAGAAACCAAATTAAAGCTAAAATAAAAATGTAAAACTATATAAGTCTATACTCAAATTTTCAGGAAAAATGACAGCCTATCCTACTCCATTAGGCTAGAGTTTTTCCATTTAACCTAACAGTATCACTCCATGATATGTGTAAATTTTCAGTACTCATGAGCGCTTAAAAAAAAGGTTTTGAATATTATATTCATTAAAATCTCAATCATAATGCCACACTTTATGACAGTAGTTAGCCAAAAATCACTGAAACTCATTCATTACCTTTTTTCAAATCCCCTCTTCTTTGCTTTACGTCCAAGTCCAAGAAAATACAAGGCTGTGTTTATTTTGGAAGCAAAAGGCAAACACTACAAAAAGCAGAACTTAAAGTGAGTGACTAATGACCAAGGCAAAAATGTAAAATCACATCAGCTGACAAATGGCCGAACTAACCCAAGGTTAAAGAATGTGAAGACATTATGGCAAACTCGAAGAATAACATTCCTTGTGCTGTTAAATGACAGTCATGAGACACAACATTCTCTTAGATATCCAGTAACAAATCCATTGTTTTAAGTTTACAGAACTACCACAGATGATCTCTGAAAGTCACAGGAGACAGATTATACTAAAGCCTTGTTACATACAACTACAGAACGAGTATTTACAGCTGTAATATACAAGCTTTTTCATGGCCAAATTCAATAAATTCTACAGCACTCTGATAAGTGGTATAACCAAAATTCTCTATATAAATGCAATAAAATTACACGCATGGAAGCTAAGGAAATGACATAATCTAGAATAAAAATAAAGTGAAAAAACACTAGGATGAAAAGTTTTTATCTCAAAACTTTAGTAAAAATACTAAACACAATAATCATGTCCACATATCTTAGTTATAGATATGTAAAAGGACTGTCTATGGAAGAAGTCAAACAAGAAGGAAAATCCATGAGTGTTGAAAACAAATGAGATTTGTTTACGTGCTAGAGAAGTAATTGCCATCTCCCAGCTGTCATCTATCCTCCCTCCTTTCCCAGTGTGTGCAGATATATCAGTATGTTTCCATTACGCAGCCCAGCAGTGACTTTAGGTCTAATGGAATAGCCGATAATGCCTTAAACCCAAAACCTTGAGACCAGCAGGCCCAGGTGCTTATGGGTTGGGGGGAGGGGTGTCTCTCAGTGATAGGGTCCCCTCCCCCTGGAATATATAAGTAACCTGCCCTGGGGCAGCACAGATTTGTCCCTCCTCTCCAAAATGAAGTGGGATGTGTGGAGCTGCCACAAACCCTGACTCAAGCTGTTAGTCTCTCGGGGAGACCCGCCACAAGGGAATCTGTTTCCCTGCTCTTTTGGACCCTTTGTGCTATGTAAGTAACGAAGCTGTCATTTGCTGAAAGTTTCTGCTGCGCCTGAATCTGTGTTCCCACAATGCATCAAATAGCAATTCACTACATTGGAATAATATTGAAAATTAGCCATGAGGAGGAAAACAGCCAAAACACATGAGAAAAACATATCTTAATGAGTTTGTCTTGATGCATTGCTGTGCTTTTTTCCATATTTCTATGATAAAGGAAGGAGGGATGATTTGAAAGGGGCTTGCATGGGGAGGTGTGAAGAAAGGAATACAGATAGGAGCTTCTATTTGTTGTTGTCTCTCCTACAGCTAAATGGACATTAATCTTTAGTTCTATAAAGCAAACTACATCAGAGCCTTTAGTTCTTTTAATCTTTTCATATGCTTCAGGCAGACAAGTATAGTGTGGTGTCCTCAAGAATGTGCCCCAAAGACCTCCAACTAGAGAGAGTGTAATTGACCAAGGCCCAAGTTGCTGTACTCTGAAATCCATCGCTGGGTTTGCGAGTTCACAATTCCTGCAATTTGATTGTAGGGCCACACCCGAGCATAGCAGGGATACTAAACTTTGCCCTTCCCTGGGTGTGCCAGTTTGAAAAGGTTTATGTACCCTAGAAAAGTCATGTTTTAATTCTAATCCTAACTCATGGGAGCAATGGTTTCTTGTAATCCCTATTCAGTACTGTATGTTGGAAACTTTAATTAGATTATCTCCCTGGAAATGTGACTCGATCAAGTGTGGTTGTTAAACTGGATTGGGTGGAGACGTCTCCACCCATTCTAGATGGGTCTTGATTGTTTACTGGAATCCTTTAAAAGAAGTACTTTGGAAAAAACTAGAGAACTACAAGAGAGAAAGCCATGAGATTCTGAGAGAACAGAAAATGCCACAGCACCACAAAGCAGAGAGTCCACCGGCCAGCAACTTTTGGAGATGAAGAAGGAAAACCCTCCCAGGGAGTTGGAGAGGAAGCTAGAAGATGAGGCTGTGTTCACCATATGCCCTTCCAGCTGAGAAAGAAACCATGAACTTCATTGGCCTTCTTGAATCAAGGTATGTTTTCTTGGATACCTTAGACTGGACATTTCTATAGACTTGCTTCAATTGGGACATTTCCATGACCTAAAAACTGTTAACTTGCAACTTATTAAATTCCCCTTTTTAAAAGCCATTCCATTTCTGGTATATTGCATTCTGGCAGCTAGCAAACTAGAATACTGGGAGATATGATATCCCTCTGGTGACAGACTTTGGCTGGAGGACTCCCTCATGGTCTTGCCTGACATATGTTTTCTTTGGGAAAAATAAAGTCTTGTTACTATGATAAGTTGCCAAAGACCCAACTGTTGCAGTAACATCAAAACCTATGTTTAGCATGAAATTTAGTTTTAGGATGATTCTCTACTTCCCAATGTAGCTCCAGGAGGTCGAGCTACAGAAAATGGGTTAGAATTACAGACAGACAGGTTTTTGTTCAATATAAATCTAATCTCTGACAGAGTCATCTAAAAGTAAAATGGGCTGCTCCAATCCTCACAATCACCCATTGATAATATTAATGTCCTCATTTTACAGGAGAGGAAATAGGCTTGAGAAGCCAAATAAGCTCTCAAGGTCGCACAGCTTTAAGGATAGAAGCCAATATTCCAACCTTGAACTGGCTCACCTTTTCCACTATTCCATGTAATTAGAAGAAATATTGTAAACAAAAAGTCACTGAATTAATCAAGCACAGGTAGGTGGCCAGATATGTGGGTAATATAAACACTTCCAGTGATTAACTTTCATTATTTTATGAAAATTCATTTGAAAATATTGTATCTCCTTTATTTTATATAACCCACACCTTCTTTTGCATATCTTGTGGAATAAGTAATCTATAGAACCCAATTTAAATTTCTTAATTTGTTATATTTTAACAAAATGTTCAATGTAAGATTTTCTATGTTGTTTTAAAATATAAAAATGCAAATTAATGTCATTTAGCTGGAATCTGTCCTAACAATCAAATGATGATATATATAAATTCTAAACACTAAATATTAAATACAGTGTAATGCTTTGAACAAGTAAAAAATTAGAAAAATGAGTATAAAATATGCACTTATATCAAGTTTAGAATATTTTAATTAAAATATGATCAAACAAAGCAACAAAACTTGAGGATTGAATTTAGTTAATTTCATCCAAATCTTGTACTGAACTGAGCAACAGGCTGTGTGTATCAAACTCAGCACTCACAGGACTTTGGTCCCATGCCACCCTCACTTAGCTGAGGCAATAATGTGGTTGAAATCAGGTCATGGCACTATGTGGAATCCAAACATCAAAACTACTTTAAGCCAAAGCTCCATTTACAAATTTTCAGACATTAAATTCCACTGATGCCTCTCAAATCTATCACTCTCAAGCCATAAATAGTTTCCTCTAATCACTAATTCCCCTTTCTCATTCTCATACTCATAAGCTATGCAATTTTTCCATCTGGTTTGCACGCCACCCTACCATCTTCCCCTTGATATCCTTCCCAAAAGTTTCCACTCTACCCAGCGCATCCATTCATTTACAAACTTCCTTACCTCTAACCACAATGCACGTAGTCTCCACATGCTTTCTTCCTTGAAGACCTCACTTACGTTTTGAACATGTGCTAATTCATTACGTCCATATGTCAGGTCCACAACAGAGGCCCAGCATAGTCCTAGTTCACTCTCTGGCTTTCACATCATTCCTTTTTTATCTTCTTGAAAGACGATCTTCATTTATGCTCATTTCACCAAGCTATATCACCCTGAATACTGGAACTCATGAGTTTTCAAGTTATTCCTTGAAAATCCATTTCTCTTCATTCCTAAGTCCCCCATAATCAATATCAATAATCAATACCCATGTACTGCTACCCAACAGTCCGACCACAGAATCTGTGACCTCCACTTCCACTCTCATTTCATTCTCATTTCTCATTTCACTTCCAACTCTTCAGCCTCATAAACTCATAAGTGACCTCCTGACTACTCTGAATACGTCTACAATTGGAATCTCAAACACTGATATTCTGTGTTTCCCAGTTACAATTTCCCATCTTTTATGCAATCTTAACTTTATTTCCATCAACCCTATTCTAGAATCTCCTTGAAATTTTCCAGTCCCTTAAGAGTTAAACATATCCTCACAAAGTCCCTTTCTAACCTCAATTTCTATGCTGCAACATTGGTCTTCATTCAAATTCCAGTTCTGCTAATACTGGTAAAATAATCTGGGATAATTAATGGCATCTGCAATTTTTTCTTATAAAATAGGAATAATGTTTATATCTAATAGGAAAGAAGGGGATAAATGTGGCAACGTGCATAATGTCCTTAGTACAATTCATAGCCTATTTTAAGTTCCCAATCAATATTAATTCTCTATGATCACTAAAATTCTCAACTCCCTCACATTTTTTTCCTCCTGCAACAAGGAGCCTGAAAATCCCAAGCTCAGAATGGACCAGGCAATCATAGAAAAGAGCAGAGCTGGGAGAAAATGGATTAACTGTATAGACTGATGCCACTAAACATTTGTAGATTCCAATTTTAAATAGGATCCTTAATGCATTTTCTAATAAGCTTTTTACATACTTCTATGTATTTTCTTCTTCCCTCCCTTACAGTTCTAACATCTTCCCCTCTCCTCAAGTTCCTTAAACACTCCCAATAGCCCCCTCTGGTTTATCCTGGCTTCCTATTCACAGAGAAAATGAAAGCCTTCATAACAGGGATCTGATCTTGATTACCTGTGCACATCTCTGCACATCTATTAGTCCTTCATTCTTTCTCCTTGGCTAGTAGTGGAAGTAAGCCCTTCATGGTCACCAAACACAGTACCTGATAATTTTTAATTGATAATTTCTTCTTGACCAATGATGGCTTTGTCATCAGGTCTGACCCCTTTCTACTTCTTCAGCCTCCTCATAGCACATCATCTCTTGTACTCTCACAACACTGAATTAATTTTTGTTTCCAGCCTGCCCCATGTTATTTTATACCTTCAGATCTTTACTGCCTTAGTAGATGCTTACCAAGGAATCCCCTTCCTCACGTTTCTATAAGGCGAACTCCTATTTATTCTTCAAAACCCAACATAAAACTTCCTCTTCTGTGAGAGTGGTAAACAAGAGAGATATAAGGAAGAGATATGAGGAAAAGGAATGTCCAGGATATGTCCATATGATGGATAATATGTTTCAATCATAATTTTCAATTTCTTGCTTAACTTCTTTCACATACATTTATATTTACTCATGAACAGCATTTTAACTGCTAGCTGACAGCCAAGAAATAGAGTAAGCATTTCAGATTTTCTGATAATTATAAATCAATCTCCAACTATCAGGAATTACCAGTTTCTCACCCATCTCTGAAGAGATTTTGAAAAAGGAGAAAGAATATAGAAGCCAAATTACAACATATGTTTGTTGGCAAGAAAATCAAAATCAAATAAGCAGAGATCATTCACTTTAATTTTACTTTAAACAACAGCTATAATACAGGACTAAAGGTAACTTCTAAAACTGAAGGTTAGAATTCTATAAACCTTAGGCAGGTGACTTCCAGAGTTGCAATAAAGCCATGCCTAGGTTGTTAGTAACATCTGGTAGAGTTTCATATTGTTTTCCTTTCTTTGCATTGTTCTTTTAGTGGTTTGTTTGTTTTATTTGACCGCCCAGCTTTATTAAATTCTACATGAAAAAATTCTCTTCGCTTATTTCTATTTAGATCTATGCCAAACATTATCAACATCTAAAGCCAAATAGACTTATCGGATGCTCTTTCCATATTTCTAGTTCAGAATCTGACACACGCTCAGAGTTTCAGCAGGACAGATACTGCTCTCTAAAGAGCACTGTAATCATTTCCATGGATATTTATGCTTTTTTTGTGAACTGATGTATGTCATTGCTGAGATAGCTCCAAAGTCACTTTCCAAAGCTGAAATACAGAAATGACATTTGGTAATTTTTCAAAACTCTATCAGCAGTAACACCACAATTTCTTCAGAAATGCCAAATCATTCACCAAATTCCCTCTGTGCTGTAGCAAGGCTGCTGGAAGACCAATGTTTTCAAATAGTTCAGCTTGATTACACTGGTGTGGTACCACTTATCTAAAGCTATTTTAAGCATCTTCTTGGATTACAGGTAAACTACATTGTAAACTAATTACATTTGCCTACGGGGAAGTAAGTTCAAACATGGTCTATAATCTACTTGACAAAAGGCACTAAATTTTCCTTCATAGCATTTATCAAAAAATGTTCTTATATAGTTACTTATATTTCTAATGCTTGTCTCATCTACTATAAATTCCACAAGAGTAGGGGGATGTACTGTATATGCAGTATCTAGTGAAGTGTCTAAATGGCCAAAAAATGTTTGATGAATGAATGAATGAAAGACCATGTAATAGATGACTAAATGTATACACATTTATGCTTGTCACTTAAACTTATGCTGAAAACTTAAGACATCTTTTAGAGATCTTTGGAACATAGTATGCATGGTATAACAAAGTACAAGCACTGAATTTAAACAGAATGGACTTAATGCCATTTCTGATATTTAATAGTTCTGTGATCAAAGATAAGTGGGATTGAACTTTCTAACCCCTGGTTCCTCTTCTATAAAATGTGCATAATCATTCTGCAGAGTTGGAGTAAGTACTAAAGATAATGCAAATAAAAATATGCAGCACAGTGCACAGCACTAAACAAGGTCTTAATATGGTAGGTAATATAACTTATTAATATTTTATATAGCTTTTAAGTGAATTATATTAATCTAAATTATCCGAGGGCTTTAAAAATTGACAACAAAAATCTATTTTGAGCATATGTTGGCAGGGATAACCCATTAATAATTTACAGCATTAAATTATGAACTTTCCAACACCCTTTAGGCCTATTTTCCCAATTACTACAGGTCCTTTCAATAAGTCATTTTCAATTAAATTTCTGCATTCATTATGCTGAACACTTTCAAAATTATTCACAGCCATTCTGAAATCTATCTGAACTGATCCCCATAATCACAGTTTTAATTCAGGTTAGTTCAATTCTCTGACCTAAATTGCAATCCCTCTCTCAATGAACTTTCATTATTGCCAGTATTTTCAGTAACTTTAACTGACATCACTGTGGTAAAGCCATGATCTCTGAATTGTCTTCCATTGTCCTGACTATACCTTCCTGAAGGCACTATCTCTGCACAGAAAATCAGATCCAATCTTCATATCTCACATTTATTCATCCATTCATCCAATGGCCATTTACTAAGCATGATCTATATGCCAGGACTATATTGGGTTATAGAGTTATAATAATGGATGTACACAATAAGATCTCTATATCATAGAGCTCACAATCTAATTAGGGGATGCAAACCTAGAAATTGGTAATTATAGAAATGAGGTAAGAAGTGGAATAAATATGTACAAGGCTTTATAAAAACACGAGAAGGGATATGTAATCCAGTCTAGGGGAATGAAGGACAGCGACAGAATCACAAAAAAAGTGATACTACGGAAAAGCTTTAAAGACGAGGAAGAATCAATGAGCTAAAAGAACAAGAGGAAGGGCATTCTATGCAGTACAAAAAGAGATGATAGAGCATTCCTAGAGGAAATGCCAAGACAGCAAATTTATCCTGAAACTCTCAATTCTGCTCAGAAAATATGTATCAAACATGAAAATGTGTAGGAAAAGGTTTCATTTAGACTGTATTTAAATTAAAATGAATTACGATTATAATTTTCTTAAATCTGAAAATTCACATTTGTTTCCCTTAAACAGCAGCACATAAAGCAACATTAGGAGCCATTTACTTTGTTGGGCTTTATTCAGGGTTTCAGATCATATGTATAGAGTCTTGATATTCCAAAATTGTCAATTATTAGCATTGTCATAGTATCTTCCCACCAAAGACAACTCTACACTGCCTTTTTTGGTGACATCTCAGTAAAGGGTATAAATACTGTATAAGCAACAGACATACAATTGGAAAACTTTATCAGTTTGGGTTCATAAAGCCCTAGGTTATAGGACAATGTTAGAATTGGATGCCTCTTTTCACAAATGAGAAAGTAAGAACAAGTGATAGTCAATAATGTTAAGTGACTTTTCCTAAATTGGAATGACCATGCTAAAATAAAATTACTGCTTTAAATGTAAATGCTGAAAACTTTTAAAGACAATATTTTGCACACAAAACCTCAAAATAATAACTTTGTTTCTGTTCTGGATATATATACAATAATAGTCCAAAAAACTATTGCATAATTACGGAAAAAATTGGGTTCATAGAAACATTAATTTACTAAAACAGCAACTAGCTTTGTGTCCCATCAAGGCAGGGTCCTCATGTTTCATCTGTCACTATGTCCCCATCACCGACAAAGTAGATTCTCAGAAATGTTTGTTGAATAAATGAATGAATGTCAACTATGAGTAATACTAGACTAATAAAGATTTAATACCAAATGGACACACAAACAATGCATCACTCTTTATCAAATAAACAAATTGAAAGGATGGGTTGTATATTAAATTTAAAAAGATCATGGGTATAAAGGTTGAAGAAATAGCTGTTTTGGTCAATGTGATTATGGAAGGTCTCTGATAAAAGCAGTGCAGAAAAGATAAAGATTTATCTAGGTTTAAATACTGTGTATACACTATTTCAGGCACTTCTTACTACAATGTATTCTGACAACCATCACATCCTCATTTTCTGGAAAGAAATTAAAGTTTAAAGAGTTTATGAAAGATTGTGTCAAGTAGTATGTTATGCTTATATGCAATTATATTTTTAAAGATTTCTATACAGATGTTGCCCTAAATGTTTTGTTCAACTGGAAAACTTCTTTATCTTCTCAATTTGCATATCTTGGTCATTTTTCATACATGTAGTTCCTCTCCCAAAAGCCTGCACATTAAAGGTTCTTGAGGGAAGTTTGCCTGAGCACCAGAATATGCTTCTTGTTTGTTTTTCTGGAAAAAACATTACGAATATCAGGCTCTTTATCAGGTTGCCAAGATGAAAGTTGGGTACTTTCAGTTATGACTACATGGTAGCACTTATTTTTAATACAAGGTGCAATAACATTGATTTTATCTATCAATCAAAGGGTTAAAAAAATCATTGCAAGACATACTACACAATTGCAAACACCTGGCATGATAAATGGTTTAAGCAGCCAAAGGTAGCCTTGAATCCTAATGCTATTTGGGTAGACAGCATCCAAGACTATTTTAGGAGAAGAATCTCAGTCTTGTAGCAAACAAAAATAATAATCACAATGTTAGTAAAATAAAATTCTAAAATTCAGTGTGCAAAGAACTCAAATTATAATAAAGATTTCATTTCCAATGACAAAATGGGGGCTATGTACCAAAAGTGTTATAGGACATATAAATTGTAATCATCAAATGCCCCCAAAAAGTCACACTTATTAAAAACACAGAGGGAATCACAAATTCCCTCTTGGCTTGCTGGGGATCATATTCCCCGCAAAAGGCGGGAGTGAACCTATTTGTGAACAGAATCTTTGGAAATGTTAGTAGCTAAGGTGTGCCCGAACTAAATAAGGGTGAGCCTTAATCCAGCATGGCTAAAATCTTTTCCTAAGCAAAGGATATTGGACACAAAAAGAGAAGCCACAGGGAGCAGCCAGGAGCTGGAAATCAAGGGAACCCAGAAGATAAAGAAGATGCTGCCACATGCACTGACGTGACAGAAAACCCAAGAAACCTTAAAGATTTCTGGCCAGCCAAAAGATACCTACCCCAAGAGGAAGAAGCCTTATAGACTCTGAAACAGTGAACCAAGAATTTTCACTTCTGTAGGCCAACCTGTGTATGGTATTTGTTTCTGAAGCTGAGAAACTTTGATGGATTGAAGAAAATATTTAGGTAATATTTAATTTCTCAGTGTAAGAATTACTTGTAGGATATTTTAGATATTAAGAGTCAATTATATCTGTCTTAGTCCTAGGTCAATCTCCAGAGCTAGGTGAATTTGGAAAAATTTAGTTAATTTCTCAAAAACAAAGCTTTTTCATCTCTAAAACAGGAATATCTTATACACTGTTGAAAGAATAAGTTGATATAATATCTGTGGAGAGCTTACCATTTGCCTGGCAATGGCAATATTAATTATAATTTTTGAGGGAAAAAAGTGATTAAGCAATTGGAATACAACAGACAGCAAAGTACTGTTAAAACTGCATTTTTAACATTCTCCCTTTGTCTAGAATTATATCCCCTATAAAACAAGAACGAGGTTGGGAAGTAATGGCAACTTAAAATCCCGTAATAATCATGACAATCACATAGTTCATGGGGGAATGCTAAAACAGAGAGAAAAGAGAGGCAACAGAGAAAGAGAAAGACAAAAGAAAAGGGAAAATATAAGGAGATAAAGAGGTGGAAATGACTGGTGACATAAAATATCAGATTATTATTATAGTCAAAAGATTTGGGGGAAAAAAGCCTCTGTCCCCAAATGCATTCTGTATGCGTCCTAGGGGCCCTGAGATGTATGCAGGATGCTAAAGATTTCAGATTAACATTTTGGGTTAACCTAATTTTATTCAAATTATTAAAATTTAAATTTCGATGACTCATTTCTTTCTTAGTCTTCCAATCCTCATACAAAAACAGCAGAGTAGAAGCTGCTTCTTTTACTAAGGGGACTATGAGATTGAGGCAGATAACCTTTCTTCTAAACCAGAGCAGAAGCAAGATCTAACAATTGAATGGTGTATGACTTTATGATAGTTTCATTTTTAATACTCAAAGGGTGGAAGTTGGTTATTTAACATTAGTATGGTCCCCACTTTCTGTGTGAAGAAATGAGCAAAGAGGTTATTTTTTTTTTACCTCTTTGACAAAGAGGTTCATTTGTTTTTTAACAGGTTGTCTTTTTGTTGTTGCATTTTAGGAGTTATTTATATATTCTGGATGTAAGTCTTTATTAGATATGTGGTTTCCAAATTGTTCTCCCATTCAATAAGTGGTCTTTTCAATTTTCTTAATATCCTTTAATGAAGAAACACTTTTAATTTGAAGTCCAATTTGTTTGTCCTCCTTGTTTTGTTTTGTTTTTTCTTTTCTTGTCCATGCTTTTGTGGTAAAATCTATGATCCACTGCCTAATACAAGGTCCTGAAGATATTTCCAATCTTTTCTTCTAAGAGTTTTTACAGTTTTAATTCTTATACTTAGGCTGTTGACCCACTTTGTGTTAACTTTGTATATGGTATGGGGAGATCTTTATTTCCTCATGTCGTTTTGAAGTATTTCTTTTCAACCTGAAGAATTCCCTTTTGCATTTCTTGCAGGACAAGTCTAGTGGTGATGAATTCCCTCAGATTTTATCTGGAAATGTCTTATTCTCTCCCTCATTTTTGAAGGACAGTTTTGCCAGTCATAGAATTCTTGGTTGACAGTTTTTGCTTTCAGCCCATTAACTGCATCATCCCATCGCCTCCTTGCCTCTGTGATTTCTAATAAAAATTGGCATTGAACAGTTTTATTACAATCTGTCTTGGTGTGGACTTTTGAGTTTATCCTATTTGGATTTCATTGAGCTTCTGGGATGTGTATATTCAGATCTTGGATTAACTTTATGACGTTTTCAACCGTTATTTCTTCAAATATTTTTTCTGCCCCTTTCTCTCTCTTTCCCTTTTGGGATTCCCATCATGTGTACATTGGTATACTTGGTTTTGTCTCACCAATCTCTTAAGATTCACTTTTCTTCATTCCAGTTTCTTCATTTTCCTAAAATTGATTTCAATAGTCCTCTTTAAAAAAGGTTTGTTAAATCTTTCTTCTGCCAGCTCCCATCTGCTACTGAAACACTCTAGGGAATTTTATTTCAATAACTATGCTCTTCAGCTATACCATTTCTGCTTAGTCTTTTTCTCTTTGTATAATTTTTAGCTCTTTATTGAAATTCTCATTTTGTTCAAATACAGTGTTCCTAATCTCCTTTAGTTCTTTGTCTATGTTTTTCATTAGTTCTCTTGAGTATTTTAGGACAGTTTACTCAGTTTTTGTCCATGCTCTTTACCCCTCATTGGTGGTTTCTGTTGCTTTGAATGGGTTCTTTTGATGATTCTTGTGACTTATTTTTTATTGAAAAACAGACATTTTAACATGTTAACCCTGAAGATCTTCCTTTCTCCAAGTTTATTTTTTTCCCCATTCTTATTATTGAAGGATATGGTAGTCGATTTATTAGTGATTTTTTCAAACTATATATGCAAGCATTGTATCACTTGACACATGTTAATTCAAGCATCTGCTTCCTAAACTTGTAATCCAGTTATTATGAAAGATTATCCTGAATACCAGGCATAACAAAAAATAATAATAAGGAAAGAGAGTAAATACTTTTCCCAGTCTTTGCAGATTGGTTTTGTTCTTGTGTTCTCTTACAGTTCTTAAGCAGCTTTATAGTGAGCCTAAAGAGCAGCCTGAGGTGAAAGCACAGGGTCTTTCCAGACATTTTCTGAGCATGTATGCTTTCCTGAGTATATACCAGGCATGACAAGTGCCCTTATGTGTTACCCAAAACACAGGCACTTAGTATGGGCCAACTTCCCCCAGAAAATACACTTTCTTCCAAATCCTAGGCACTATTGTATGTTTCAATTACTAATCCTTTGCTCTAGGCAGTTGTGGTTTTGTTTTCTTATGCTGTTTTTGCAGCCCTGCCAGCCAGTTTCACACTCAAATTAAGTTCTGGGACCTGTGAGCCAGAGCCTAGCATCTTGGATCAGTCCTGTAGGTTACCACATGACAGATGAGTATAGACAGGCACGCATATAAATATCAGTCCGTTTCCTTAGCAACCTGGGACCCAAACCTGCACTGGGAGTATGGGCTGATACTGTACCAAGCAGGGGAGGAACTGGGGGAAGGGCCAGAAAAAGTGCCACAAGATTTCCTACCATCTTTTTGTGGCCTTTTCCTTGATTCAACATTTGGTCAGTTACTGCAACCCTTTGAATTTTTATTTGAAAGAGCCATGAGAAAGTTGGTTCTGCCAGTTGCAGCTGTTTTTCTGCTGAGGGAGAATGGAAACTGGGAGTTCCTCATTCTACCATCTAACTGACATCACTCTTTACACAAAAGGAATCTTGCCAAACTAGAATCCCTTCTAAGTGTAGGCAGATTTTAGGAAATTATAACACAGTTCCTTACAAAACCTTCATGGAATTTGCTATTGTATACCTGCCATTTGGATTCTGAAATGAGTTTCAAACTACTGAAAACTTCATGAATTTACTCTCATACTATTAAGCAAAGAAATGGCATGAGAGTACTTAATTTGTAAAGTAAAGGACATTTTAACATTTTCTAATGGCAAAAATATTACACTGTGCTTTCATTTATTGTATTGCATGATTTGTAAAATGTTCTACCATAAGTTCACTTTGTATATAAAACTGAGGTATTCCAGCCAGATTTCCAATGAAACAGAATTGAGGAAATAAGTCACAAGGGCAATGTTAATAAGGGGCAGAAATTCAAGCTCCGAAAGTACATTTTGTACCTGGATATAGCAGAGAACTTTCCAATTAGGACCAACAAGAAGAAAGCTGATATCTCTAAGCTGAGATTTATAGGAAGAGGTCAGCAGCATGTAATGAGAATTTGGAGCACATACATCCAGCTGTAACACCTTTAGTATAACATAGCTTCTAATGGCAAACGCTAATGGCTCCATGACAATAATAAATAATGGTGAAAGAATATTGTAGCCTTAGGCCTCAGAAAAAGAACTCCTGTGGCATTATACAGTTTTCACTAACACTAGCTGAAGGCATAGTTGTAAAGCGTTAGTTTCATTCTCCTAGGTTTCATCAGCTATGCTACAATGTAGAAACCATAATAGGCAAGGAACAAGCTTTCAGTTTAGTTCCAACCTTTCTCAGTGCAATCTACATTTAGGCATGTCTCTGCAGAAAAAAAGGAAATCTCTGCCCACTCCCCGGTCACCAACTGTATAGCATTCAGAATACAATTTTAAAGATGAATCACACTTAAAAATGTTAGAATTCATTTGGCACCTATTGCACACTTACCGGTAGAGTCTCAGGGCCCTCCCGATGCATACCATATGCACAGTGCCACCTGGAGTTATGCCTCACACAAGCTACAAAGCCATTTACAGACAGCTCTGAAGTCATATTTAAGAATATGGATTTAAAGTTGGAAGACCTAGTTATGAAATCCTAACATGCAATTGTAGGCAAATCAATGAACCTGGCTAAGTTTCAGTGTCCATAACTATAAAATAGGAATAATAATATGAACCACTAATAAGGGTTATTGAGCACTGAATGCCCAAATAAAATACATAGTGCACTGTTTGGCAGAAGCAAGTAAGCTATGACACTTAGTTGTTTTATTTGTTGTTATTACCAGATGCCAACTTTTGTAATAAGTACTGCAAAATACCTTGAGTAACATATTTGAGCAATGTGTGGTTAACAAATAACTGAATATGAGACACTTGGAATTTTAGGGAGTAAATCCTTTTGCTACACATTAAGCAACAATATCATTCATATTTTATCTTTACCATGAAAATGGACCATACACAATATACTGTGGTTTTGTGATCCCATGCTAACCATTACAGATAGTAGTCTACCCGGGTCTGATGTATCTATAAGTTTGGCAGCCACACTGCACAAGCTTCAGTTTCCCAAGTGCCACAGCTTTCCTCAAAGTCCAATGCCTGAGCTCAGTTCTCATTAGCTCCCTAATATTTGTTGGGAAATAGAATAGGGTAGAGTAGAATTTAAATTCACTGATACGAAAGCACAATAAATTATTAACCAAGAAGACTGCCTAATTTTGCAAAAATAAAGTACAAGTATATTGTAGATATTCCTGTGTATTTGTACAAGGACAAGAAAATGTACTTTAAAATCTGTAATATCCACCTAGAAGAAGCCAGGTGTATTATTAATGGCAGAATGGATTCCTCACTTTTAGGTAACTTTCATACAAGTCCTCGTATTTTCCATAATGTCAATGCCTACCAGCCCATTAACTCATTTAGTTTCTC
>PVIY010033530.1:0-27964 GCA_004026745.1 Myrmecophaga tridactyla
GATATGGCCTATATTTTCAAACTTCAACTTCTGTGCAAAACCAAAGGGAGAGAGGTTTATTTGGTGAAAAATTTAGATTTGGGGGCAGCACATTATCTTATTTAACTTGTATGGTCAGTTTTCTTGAACATCATAATTACATGGAATCTTGAATAGGGCACGAAATCTTGTTGGTTTGTACAGGTTAGTGTGATGCCCCTATATATCCCAGAATAATTTGGCCATAGAATAAAAAAGTATTGGTAAAGTTCCCTTGGGGAACTGGGAAGAAAGGAGAAAATATCCAACTTCCCCATTCCCAATATTCTCACAAGCAAAGGGGACAACCAATTCAACAGGCTGAGCCCTCAATCTTGAGGCTTACCCCTGTGAAGCTTACTCCTGCAAAGGAGAACCTAAGCCTAGTAGTTATAATAATGCCCAAGAGTCACTTCCAGACACCTCTGTTGTTGCGCAAATGTGGCCTCACTCTAAGCCAATTCAGCAGGTGAATTCACTGTCTTCCCCTCTACGTGGGACCTGACTCCCAAGGGTGTAAATCTCCCTGGCAATGTGGGTCAGAACTCCCAGGATAAGCCAGGACCCAGCATCATGGGACTGAGAAAGCCTTCTTGACCCAAAGGGGAAGAGAGAATGAGACAAAAAGTTTCAGTGGGTGAGAGAGTCCAAATAGTCAAGTGGTCATCCTTACGTATCATACGGATATCACTTTTTAGTTTATGGTGCATTGGAGTGGCTAGAGGGAAGAACCAGAAACTGTTAAGCTGTGTTCCAATACAGCTGTGTTTGATTCTTGAAGATTATTGTATAACTACATAGTTTTTGCAATGTGACCATGTGATTGTGAAAACCTTGTGTCTGATGCTTTTTTTATCCAGGGTATTGATAGATGACTGAAAAAAAAGGATAAAAATTAAATAATGAGAGAATAAGGGGTAAAAAATTGGGTAGATTGAAATACTGGTGGTCATGAGAGGAAGGGGCAAGGGGTATGAGATGGATGAGTTTTTTCTTTTTTCTGTTTATTTCTTTTTCTGGAGTGATGCAAATATACTAAAAATGATCATGATGATGAATACACAGCTATGTGATGATATTGTAAGCCACTGATTGTATAACAGGGTTGGACTGTATATATGTGACGATTTCTCAATAAAAATATTTTTTAAAAAGTTATTAGTGACTTTATCTTTTATAATAATAAGCCTCCCTGGTGGAGCCTCTACCACTACTGAAGTAAACACAGTAAGCACTAGAAGGGACTGGTGCCTGAGCTCCACCTCAGAACCAAACTCCATTCCATGGCCCCTTTCCCTGGTCTTGGAAAAGAAAAGGAAAACAACATGCTCCATGCTATGGCTCAATACTGGTTTTTACTTAAGTTAAAGTAGGCTTCACTTACTTAAAACTGCACTTTAAAAACACTTTAGTGGGGAAAGGACACTTTTAAAGAAAAAGATAACAAGCCTTGGTGCCTAAATAAAATGACAAACTGTGATACGTTTTTAACAAGAAACTTTATTGAATTACAAATTTAAAAATGAATGACTTAATTTAAAAGTGGGAGTAACTTTACTCCTTTCTTAAACTTACTCTTTCCAAAAATGCACTTTATTTTTTAAGTGACAATGCAATAGATTAATCTGTGAACTCACGAAGTAAAGATGGGCTGGTGGCAGGGGGCAAAATCTTACAAATATGAGTCTTAATGTGGATGTTCAAATATTATTTTCCGTATTACATCAAACTGATATGCAACAAGAAATGGGAAAAAAGGGGATTGGAGGGGAGTGTCAAGCATGGACTGAGGTCTCTTTAGCAGCATCTGACAGGATGCAGATTGAATGGGATAACATGTAGCCTTTTTAACAGTGGCCTTTCAGATGCACTGGAACAAGTGCACAATCAAGGAACCTGACAGAACAAATGTACACACCTCAACAAAAAGTAAAATTTTAACTGTAAGAGCTGTATATAAGACAACTTGCACTACAGCCCATACCCAGTCTGTTCAACCTCATACAACATGTAACAGAGAAAATCGGCAAACAAAACTAAGGACAAAAATATTTTCCATCAACCTCCATATGGAAAGACCACAGTTTTAATGGCTTATACAATCCTTAAGTTTACTCCTAGGTTAGTGTGGATTTCCAAATCAAAATCAGATCTTGAACTGTTTACATTAACTACTCTATAGTAAAATGCTAACACTTTCTTCCCAGCAAGTCTTCCTATGAAGGACAAAAATGGTTAAAAGCTTTCATTCTTTGCCTATGCAGGGATTTATGAAAAAACCATACTAAACTACGACAGCATTCTTCTGCAAAACTAAAATCAATTACAAAATGAAATAGGCAAACAAACAACGAAACCCAACTGATTTCAACAAAGTGAAGTCACGTTTCCAAAAGTAAAATCTATTAAGAACAAGTACATGTACAAGAAATTACAAGAAATAATGATCATGGTTAGTTACAGGAGCAAAATATCTAATTATTCCATGCTTGAGAACATAATAATTAAAATCAAATTCATATGCTCGTTCAAATATTATATATAATTTAGATAAGCTGGTCAAGTACTATTTGAATACACACCATATTTGATAAACCTAAAATTATATTACCTTTTCTTCTTCTCTAATATTTGCAGGTACATGCCAATATGGAAATAATCTAATCTCCACTTATGTATAAAGAGAAGAATAACATTTTTAGTGTAATGTTTCAGACTGTAAAAAAGGTAAGGTATATTTTCCTTTAAGAAGAAAAGACGAAATCGAGTGCCAAAAGTTTAACTCATAAAAGTTTAATATCAACTTACTTATAAAAATGAAAGAAATATTCTGAAACAGATACCATACAATTATGGTCTCCCTACTGCTATTTGAACACAGAAGGCATTTAAGGAAGGGAAGTTATGTCAAAAACAGACTAACCCAAGGGATGTATGCTGCTTTAAAAATCTGATTTGTCAGAAAACTAGTTGCTTGGCAGAGTTTTAAAGCTAATTACAAAATCCATTTTCTTAATGGTCCAGATATCTTGCCAATTCTCCCAACTCAGCAGAACTGTCAAAAAAGAAGAATATTTTGTAAGACTTTTAAATACAGGCAATGAGTTATATCCCCCATTTATTACAGCATAAAACTTCTTTTGCTAAAGAGGCATTTTTGAAAACGATGCTATATTTTTCAGATGTGATTATTATCTACCTAAAGTGTTTTACTGTTCCAATTATTAAAAATGTTAGTAGAAATACCTAACTAAAGAACCAGTATAAAAATACTTTTAGCATTTTGTCCACTCGTTTTTAGCATCTATTCTTAACTTTTCAAGGCTCAAAACAATCATTTAACAACTCCAAGGACATCTCCTTGAAGAAGAACACATCTGAACTTCTTGAGTAAGGCCACCTTAGGCACTCAACTTTCTTAAATCCAATAGGTATTATGTCTGAACTTGTGCTGCAATCAAATAAATGCCTGTATTTAAAACCAACTGCAATATGCCTGCTCATGATAACAATAATGATCCATCAAACAAAACAAACTTAAGAGACTATCTGGAAACTCTGCATAACCTGAAATGTAGGTATTATTTCTACTTAGTACATAAGATGTCAGTTCAGTAAAAGTGGCAAGGAAATTCAAAATCAGTTTGTTGCCTCCAAAGACCATATTTCTACCATCGCAGCTTTTCCAATCCCACCCCACACTACCCCATTCCCAACTCTGTTAAACATAAAACTGTTCTCAGGACCGATGTGCAATTCTTCTCCCAATTTTAAACCCTACTTTTTTGGCTTATCAAAACCACTTAAGAATGTATCCTTTAAATTACATTAATTTCCTGCTGGGGCTACTTCAAGAGTACACAAACATTATAACAGCTCAGTGAAAAGCCTAGCAGACTATGAAAATACTTATCTGTAATTCCTGAAATAAATACTAAAATCATTGGGCTTGATTTGAAGAAGGTAATGTAATTTTCCAGAAGCAAAATCTATTAAGACAAGTAACACATGGATACAGATTTTCCCAAAATACAAGAGTAAAAGCAAACTTATGTACACTCAAACTAAATTGACTACAATAAATACAGAACTGTGAAACAGTCGTCACATATTTATGATTCACTCCTGCTATTTCTGCACCAAAATTGTATAAAAGTAATAAAATAATGTTAATACTCTTTATTTCCAATGGGGTACAAATTGGTATATTCGATTACAAGTGGTCAGTCACAGCATTCCAGAGCTCTGTGTAATGTGAGGATGTATACTTATTTATATACACAGGTAGACTTATAAAAAGACTTGAGCAAAGTACCCGTTAATAAAGAAGTACATGCTTCACCTACTCTAGAAGACCAAAGGAAGAGAGGTTTATTTTGTTCAAAACTTAAATTTTCTGTAGCATATAATCTAATTCGACCTGTCTGGATAGATCATTTAAACAACTCACACACTGAGCCCAGAATGGGAATGAGGGCTTGTAATTCCAAATAGCTTAATAAAATGCAGCCCAGATACACCCCACAATATATTGAGCAGATAATTAAAAAGTATTGGCAAAGTCCCCTGAGGAAAAGAAAGATGTTTATGGGCTGCAATATTTATATCTTGGGCAGCATATTATCTAATTTAACTTGTATGGATAATTTATTTGAACACCACAATTACATGGAATCTTGATTAGGGTGTAAGATCCTGTTGGTTTGTACAGGTTAGTGTGATACCCCAATACATCCCAAAGTAATGTGGGCAGAGAATAAAGAGAGTATTTGCAAAGTCCCCTTGGGGGACTAAGGAGAAACAAAGAATAATAAACTTCCTTATCTGGGGTATTTCTAATATTCTCACAAGAAGGGGAGACAACCAATTCAATAGGCTGGGCCCTCAATCTTGAGGCTTGCCCCTGTGAAACTTATTGCTGTAAAGGAGAAGCTAAGCCTAGCTATAATTTTGCCTAAGAGTCATACCCAGGGAACCTCTTTTGTTGCTCAGATGTGACCTCTCGAAACCAACTTGTCAGGTGAACTCACTGCCCTCCCCAGCTATGTGGGATAAGACTCCCAAGGGTGTAAATTTCCCTGGCAACATGGAACCTGACTCCCGGGGATGAAGCAGAACCTGGCATCATGGGATTGAGAAAGCTTTATTGACCAAAAGGGGGAAAGAGAGAAATGAGACAAAATAAAGTTTTAATGGCTGAGAGATTTCAAAGAAGTTGAGAAGATATCCTGGAGGTTATTCTTAGGCATTAATAGATATCCCTTTTCAGTTTATGGTGTATTGGAGTAGCTGGAGGGAAGTACCTGAAATTGTTGGGCTGTATTCCAGGAACCTTGATTCTTGAAGATGATCGTATAATGATATAATTTTTACAATGTGATCATGTAAGTGTGAAAACTTTGTTTCTGATGACCTTTTATGCAGGGAATGGACAGATTAATAAAAAAGTGGATATAAATAATAAGGGGGATAAGGAGTAAAATAAATAGGGTAGACTGAAATACTTGTGGTCAATGAGAGGAAGAGATAAAGGGTATGGGATGTATGAGATTTTTTTATTTTTATTTCTTTTTCGGGAGTGATGCAAATGTTTTAGAAAATGATCCTGATGATGAATATACAACTATGTGATGATATTGCGAGCCACTGATTGTATATTATGTATGAACTGTATTGTCTGTGTGTGAAGATTTCTCAATAAAAGTATTTTTTAAAAAAAGAAAAGTCTCACAAGGGATGGGAGAAGAAAATATGAAACTATTAAATTTTAACAACAGGGAAATCCCTGATACTGTTTCAAACATTAGGGACTCCCACGTCAATAGGCCAAGCCCTTGATCTTGAGGCTTGCTTTTCTGAAGCTTACATGTGTAAGCGCAGAAGCTCAGAATACCTATACTTATGCCTAAGAGTTACTTCCAAAGGACCTCTTTTGTTGCTCAGATGTGGTCTTTCTCTAAGCCCAATGCTGTAAGGAAAATCATTACCCTCCCCCTATATGGGACATGACATTTCTGAGTGAGAAAGTCTCCCTGACAATATGGGATCTGACCCCGAGGGATGAGACTGACCCTGGCATTGTGGAATCGACAACACCTTCCTGACCAAACAGGGGAAAATAATTGTAACAAACAAGGTAGCAGGAGCTAAGAGAGTTTAGAGTCAAGAGGCTACTCTGGAGGCCAATCTCATGCAAGCTTCAGTTAGATATTGCTACTTATCATGGTTTCCCAAACCCCAACCAAAACCATTCCTGCCAACCCTAAAGACCACCCAGGGTGTTGTATGACATTCTACAAAGGTTCCATGCCTAGGATTACTTTCCAGAAACCTACAACCTCCAGATTGGTCTCTGGACCAGATAAGTCCTTAAAATGCAGATGGCCCAGGCTCTCCAGAACATCAACTATTTCTATCCCCTATCCCATATTATCAACAGCTCCTTCCAATGTGAAAAAGTTAGAATGGGCATAGCCCAAATAGCCCTAAGGAGTGGGAGGAAGATCAAAGGAGAAGGTGGAGTTATAACAGAGAAAACAGGATTTAACAAATGAATATGACTTCTGAATCATTACATTTATATTTCTTTTAGTTTCCATTTCCTTGGAGCAGCTAGAAGCAAAAACCTAAAATTGTGGAATTGTAACCCATACCAAACTCTAAAATCTATTCTACAACTAATTGTTGCAGTGTGCTTTGAAGCATAATGCTTCTTTGTATATGTTATTTTTCATAATAAAAAAGAAAAGAAATATACGAATACAAGAGGGTGCCATACCTTCCATCGATTTCCACATTCATTACAGACAACAAATGTTGTCATTGGTTCATCAGCACTACGGGTTTGTACCTGCAGCAAAATTAAGTGAAAAATACTATATTACTTTTCACAATATCATAAAAAGTCTAAACTAAATTAGAACATTCTACATGAAGATATATAATAGCCACAATGGTCCCACAATGAAATACATAAGAGCCTAAAGCAAGTTCAAATATGGTAATTATAATGTCCAGAACATGCATTCTAATTCTTTCCTTGTCTTCTCATTTGTTTAATTTATCCTATGTAAGCGGGAAAATTCACTAAAGTCACTCATTAATTGTTTTTTATAAATGGCTAACAAATATGAAAAAAATGTCCATCACTTTAAGAAGCACAAACATGCAAATTAAAATAGTTATTGCCCATTTTCCCCTTTCAAATGAGCAGAGATGCAAAAACAACACTATTATCATTCGGACAAATAAAAGAATGCAATCTCCCCCTCAGCAAACTAGACAGCAATACAGTAGAAGCCTTAGATACACATTTTCTGTGACCTAGGAATTTGATAGCTGATCTAAGATGAAAATTAGAAACATGCATAGCGATCTGCGTATAAAGATGTGTGAAGAGTGTAATTTTATAATGGCAAATACAGGAAACAAACACCCAACAGGGAAATAATGAAGTAAGGGAGACTACATCCACTTGATGGTATATAATGCAGATATTAAGATATGTACAAAGATATTTTTTAATACTTAGGAGGAAAATACTACCTACATTATAGTAGTTAAGTGAAAAGTATACAAAAATATCTGCAATGTTTAGCTACAACTCTATTTAGAAATAAATTCACAAAATATTGTAAAAACTGAAATACTGGTCATTCTTCTCTCTGGATGTCAGATTGATAGGGGATTTTGAATATCTTTTTTCCTATTTTTCTGTATTTCCAAATTTTCTGTAAGAAAGTACTATTATAATGCTAAAAATGTAACATGATTTTTTTAATTCTGTCTACACGGGATTATAGACTTCTGAAATTCTCCACTAAAGAGAACTTCTGGAACCAAAGTCTAAAAGACAAAAGATTATTTCTTTAAAACATGCATTCTTGAATGAAGCTGACAAAGCATTAGTATATAAATCAGAAGTTAGTCTTCATTTTAATAAGTTAAGGGAGAGGAAAACATGTGAAAGTAAGAACCTAAAAACTCATAATATTGCACTTTAAATAAGGTATATTTAAATTCACTATGACAGCATATGGTGTACTGAAATAGCTGGAGGGAAGTACCAGAAACCGTTGGGCTGTGTTCCAGTGGCCTTGATTCTTAAAGATGATTGTATAAAGATTTAACTTTTACAATGTGACTGTGATTGTGAAAATCTTGTCTGATGCTCCTTTTATCCAGGGTATGAATAGAGGAGTAAAAAAATACAGATAATAAATAAATAATAAGGGGGATAAGGGATAAAATAAATTGGGTAGATGGAAATATTAGTGGTCAATGAGAGGGAGGGGTATGGGGTATGGGATGTATGAGGTTTTTTTTCTTTTTTTATTTCTTTTTCTGGAGTGATGCAAATGTTAAAAAATGATCATGGTGATGAATACACAACCATGTGTTGATATTGTGAGACACTGATAAGTATGGAATGTATGTGTGTGAAGATTTGTCAATAAAAGTTTTTTTTTTAATTCACTGTGAAATAATGATGACATCTCAGTTTATTGCCACTTTAACGATCAGTACTTTCATAGTATCCATAAACTATCAACATAAGCTTTAACTCAAAAGCATTCTGCATATTTAAGGCCTTCGGGTAAAAAGTGGTTTGAAAAATCTTTTTGAAATCTTTTACCCATACTTTAAAATTAATATCCAGTGCCCTAAAAGTAGGTATGAGGAGCCGTTAGCTCTCTTGGTAAAAATTTTGTCTTCTGACGGGTACATGTTAACGAAGAGATACAATTATTCACTCATCCTTTATTTGTACAAAAACCCTTGGGAGTTTTCTACCTAAAGTCAGGATTTTTGATTCTATTAAAAAATGACTGACATCATCTCTATGCTAGATTCTTTTGGTTAAAAGGAAAAAACTTTATATATTATCTTTTTTATATTAACTTTTATCTTAGTTGCTTATAATTTGAATATATAAATATGCCATTCCTATTTTGTGTATTTTCAAGAGACTAACTTTAATTACCTTTGTAGTATAACAAATATTTTCTACTTAAATGAAACTTTTAGGATAGACTTTTTATTTCTAATGTTTCTCTACTTGACTAAAATAAAGCATCATTTCAAATTCAGAATTTTCAGAGCCCACTTTCACCATATGTTATAAAATATAATATTTTAGCAACTGTTAATAATATTTCTACAAAATCAAACCCTGAAACAGATCAACCAGCTATGACTAAGTGAAAGACTTCCAAAAGTGCTTTAGGTTGATTAAATAAAGTATATATAAAATAGAATATAACGCACCCAAACAAAACAAAGAAGAGACAAGTTTATGTTACCATATATATTTTTTAAAAATGGAAAAACAAAAGTATATTCATAAGGTAAAATATTGTCCCTCAGGAGAAAACAGTTTAGCAATGGCATAGAAAGTTAAATACATAACTATCCTATGATCTGGAAATTCCACTCTTAGGTATATGATACCCAAAAGAATTGATACTCACATAATTACACATCAATGTTCATAGCAGTACTATTCACAATAGCTAAAACAAAAAAACAACTCAAATGTCTATCAACAGATGAATGAATAAACAAATGTGGGATATACACATAATGGAATATTATTCAGCAGTAAAAAAAAAAAAAAAGTGAAGTTCTGAGACATGCAACAACATGAATGAACCTTGAAGAATCCATGTTGACTGAAATAAACCAGACAGAAAAGGCCAAAAATTGTATGACTCAACTATATGACGTGGATTAGGCAAAGTCATAGAGACAGAAAATAGATTACAGGGTACCAGGGACTGGGGGGAGGGGCAATGTGAGTTATTGTTTTTTAATGGGTGCAGAGTTTCTATTTGGGACGATTAAAAAGTTTTGGGTATAGATAGTGGTGATGGTTTCAAAACACTGTGAATGTACTTAATGCCCCTGAATTCTAAACTTAAAAATCATAAATTTATGTTAGGTATACCTGACCACAATTTTTAAAATGTTAAAAAATAAATGTGCTGTAGTATAAAAAAAAAAAAAAGTGGGGCAGTGAGATGGCGGCTCACTGGCAGAATTCTAGTGTGCCGTGCAGCCCAGTGCCTGCCCACGCAAAAAAGAAAAGAAAAAGTGAATTCAATTTTGCATGTACATGCATAAAATATATAGAAACCATAGTAACCCTGGTTTGCCTCCAGGAGGGGGAGCTAAGTGGCCAGAAGTAGAAGGAAATGTTCCACTCTTAACCTTTGGTATCTTTTGAATTTCTACATTGAGAATGTAATATACTTTTAAAAATTTTTTTTTTTTTAAACATGAAAGCTCCTTTCCACAACTTAAACAAAACGTTTAGCCATAAGATGTCCTATTTATTTATGTGCTTAATTCTCTGTAAGTCAGAAAATTCAATTCCTTAAATCTCCCTATTACCTAAAATATAACACTAAGTTATTCTTTAAGTGGAAATTTCACTTCTACACAGATTAGAGATACAGTGCAAAAATTCACATATTTGGCAAATGAAATAATGATAGCAACAAAAAACATCTTCACATCTGCACATTCAACCAAAACAACTATAATGTGACTTTTCAGCTGGTTCCAGAACAAAAAAAATGAAAGATAGTCAAATCATACAATAATGCAAAAGCTAGTACACAGAGGAACAAATATCCGGGATTAAGCCAAAAGTGCAAAGGCTCAACGTGAAGGGGAGTGAAAAAAACGTAGTACACAGAGGAACAAATATCTGGGATTAAGCCAAAAGTGCAAAGGCTCAACGTGAAGGGGAGTGAAAAAATGCACATTAAATTACACGGCCCTGAAAAATATAGAGAATTATAGCCTATTCACCTATTAACCTATACTGAACTGCTTCTGAACTCTAAGAGAAAGAATATGGCCATTTTATTAAATTCTATATAACGATTTATAAATTTTATTTAACTGATGTAGCTTTCATAGTAACTATTTCCATGACGGCATAAATAACTTATTTTCAATTCATCAGAACCTATAAATATTAAGAAAGCATTCTTATGCTTAAGAGATCACATCTCCTTTTGAAAAACAATCCAAGTACTGATAATTATCCTTGCTACTTGTTTTGAAATAGGAGTTTCAAGGATGCCTAAGATCAAAATAAGAATCTGTAAACAAGCACCTGAGTGTAAGTACAGTTCTTCTTTTTACATTTGCCACATGTGAACAAGTCAGTCTGGGTTCCACCCGTTTTGGCCATTTGATGCTCTCTGATGGCTTCTTTGGTCAAGTTTTTCCGCATCTCTTTGAGCTCATCGCTAGCCATTTCCTGTTAAGGAGATGGCAAAATGACTTGGTTAGAGGCACTTTCTATATATCTTTACGGTTTTAATGCTCAATTAGCTGAGTAAGAGGAGAACCAACATCAATTTTTAAAATTATGAAGGTGAAAAAATCGGTATTTTTTCTGAAAAAAGATTAAGAATTATACATTTACCCAGCTGCTCCTATACAAACCAACAAGGTGACCAACAGCCCTAGTTTATAAAGAAAGCGCATTTTATTAAAGAAATCTAGCTAATAAATGTGAAAGGAATGACGGAACCTAAAAAGCTACCATTTTGCAACTTCTAATGATAATCAATTCAGGAAAGGGTTAGCAATGGATAATCCATTAGATGAAAGGTTGATAGAGAATTTCACAAGGGAAGAATCAGGCTGTCAATACCAAAACCCACTGATCAATCTCAACAAGCTAAGAGTAGAGATATAAGACATTATGTCTCCTGGTGTGATGCAATATAACACCATCACTCAGGACATATTTCTGGGGGGAAAAAAAGAACTTAAACCTAATCAAGTTTATCAATCAAGTTAATCAAGTTAATCAAGCTTCCAATTTACAAAAACAAAACAATAAAACAGAGAGGATAAGAAAACAAGTTAAACAACACACTGAAGAAGAAAGAGACAAATTCATACTGTGGGATAGTCTACAGGAGAAATGAACTGGTTTCTCTGACAGGTCAATGTCATGAAGAAAAGGAAAAAAAAAAAACTATGGGCAGAAGAAACTGCTTTAGATTAAAACAAAAAAATATAAAACTTAAGAGACCAAACTAAAGGAAATGGTGTAGACTTGGGACCCTGATACAAAGTAAATGTACTGTTGGGAAGACATGAATATGAACTAGATAGCAGATAACCCCAAGGAATTATCATTAGCTTTGTTGGATGTGATAATGGCAAGGTAGCTATATAAGAAAATTATCATATCTTTAAAGATACCTCCTAAGCACATAGAGGTAAAAAGAAATAATATCTATGAGTTGCTTTAAAATAACTGAGAAAAGAAGAAAAATAAAAAAAGGGATAGATGAAATTCTTAAAAATACTTGAAGCTGGGTAATAGATATATGAGACTTCACTGCACCATTTCCTCTACTTTGGGGAAAGTTTAAACTTTATTGTATTGAGGCTTTAAAATAATTTTTTTTAAATACAGCAATTTTTACTAGCTATATAGAAAGAGAATTCACTCTCTTGGGTGCTAAATAAAATAGTGAGATTATAGACAAACTACAAACTATGATTTTTGTTCTCTCCATTACTCTCTGTGAAAATTTAAGGAATAGTCAATAAGATGTGACAAATTTTAACTGTGACAAATTTTAGTGTTAACCATGAAAAGTACTTAAAGATACAAAGTCTGTTTGCAATTAGATTCAACTCTTTGACTCTACATGAATCCATATTAAGTAAAACACTTCAGCTTTTTGACAATGAGTCAATGCAATCATCAAAAATCACGGTACAGCTGTGAAAGGGGCAAAGCATTGATGCCAGCAGCCAACAGATTTAATGGTCTTAACAACTAATCTACTCTAGTGTCTATATAAACATATCAGAATAACTTATTATATGCATAGTATTTATATAGTGCTTTGATTTAAATAGGATTTACACTTGACATGGAATCACATCATAGAAACTTTACATTAGAGTATACTCACCTCTGCTGTCATTCTAGCAAATAAGTCAGGAGGAATATTCCCACATAGTACATTTTTCCTTAAATTTGGATTCTTTGCATCCTTAAGATTTGATATCCTACTTCGTACTCTATTTTTGTATTTCATGTCTGTATTCCTTATTTCTTGATATATAGGTACAAGGCCGTTAAGGAAAAAAGACTAAATTATAAAGGTAAAACCACATGTTTTCCTATTCTGCAAGACTAAGAATTCCTGAAATATTCTAAGCAGTTCACAGAAACTATCTGTAATTCAGACTAAGCTAAAAACAAGACAGTTTCTATCTGGTTCCTTGTGACTAGCCAATAACAGCAATCATACTAAGACCCTGGGATTGAGTGATGTTTTCTTCTTCATGTTAAATGCCAGCAGCATACAAGCCACTAGGGTTTCAAAAAGCAATTCAGGTACTTAATCTGAGGTGAGCAAATTTTGAAAAGAGCTTGAACTTTTACTAGCTTTAAGCTGCCCAACTCTGAATTCTAATAGGATCCTCACAGTTGACTACAGGGTTCCCTTTGGGGCCTTCTGAGAACAGAACATTCACAATGGCTTTGAAGGCTCATTTCCACCCCTACCCCCAGCCCTATTCTGCAAAAATAAGTTTAGCAAGAAGCTAGGGTAGCAGATTTAAATGATTTGAACAGAAGAGGAGGTCACAGCCAAGGTTGGGCTCTGGAAGAGACGCCTTTCATTTCTTCAACCAATCACCCAGATGGTTCAATGCCTTCATCCCCTACTCAAGACCCCTCTCCATGGCAGGAACACACTTCTCTCAGAGGAAACAGGTTCAGTGGATTGTGTGTGCTCTGCTAGGTTTCCCCCAACATGAAACCCTATTTCACATTTACTAGTGTGTTTTCCATGTCCTTTTGTACAACTGTAACTGAGATGCAACATTCTCAATCTGCAAGGTAGAAAAAAAAATGCCATTCAACACATTATGTTTACTTTTGAACACTTTGAATGACAGGAAAAACAGCAGGAATAAAATGACATGGATGCCCTCCTCTTTCCCAACAAAACAACGATACAACTGAGATTGAAATCAGAGAATAAAATTTCAGATTCTACACAGGAAAAAAAATTACAGTTAATGTAACAGATCACATAAAGCAATTATGAATACAAACAAAGGATATCTTCTTCAATTTGAGATCCTAATTCTTCCTCATCAGCTCCAATAGCAATGTAGTCATCTAAAAGCAGGAACAAAGAATTGTCAAGAGTAAGTCACCTTCACACATTAAGAGAAAATTTCAGTGCAGGAACTGCATTCCTATTTCTTCAGCCCCACTTGCCTTCCATAAAGAATCCTTTTAGTTTAGCTTCCTTAGAATCTGGTCCCTTTACTACTCGCTAGACTCCTCTGGATTCACCTAATATTGACAGTGCTCCTGCTCATGTTGACTCCTTACCCCTCAGGAGCGGGGCAGGACTGATCTAGCAGGCAATTCCTCATTTCACAACTCCACAAATTCTGGTTGCTCCAGCAGAGAGTAGAGAAAGTTATAGAAAGAACTGTCTTGTCTCCTGTGAATCAGGCTTCAATGCAAAGAAACCATTCATTTCATCTGCCAATCACATATATGGACATACTCAGAAGGCTCCTATACAAATATTCAAGAGGATAGAAGGAAATAAAAAGGAACCAGAAAGAGAAAAGAAAAACATACAAAGAAACAATAAGGGAATCAAAACAGAAAGGGCAGAGTAAGGAGAAAAACAGATCAAACTAGCTATGCTTTAGTATAATAGAAAAGAAAAGATGAATCTGTATAAGATGATAAGTATCCTTCTTTATGAAACTATGAAGTCAAAACTTTACATGGTCAATGTGGATAACTTCAAATTAAATTAAGCTCCCATACATAAATCAAGATCTCTTTTCCACTTAAAAAAAAAAAAGGAGAAAATGGAATTAAGAACACAAAATTTACATACTTTACATCATACTAACATTTAGCAATGTTAATACTCCAAAAACAATTCTCCCCCAAACTCTCCTTCTGGGGGCGGAGGAACCGGTTTACAGATTAAACGTAGGAGAGAAAAAAAAGATATCATATTTGTGAAAAACTTTAAAACACTGTGAGTCAGGAAAACACCCGTATACTACAAGAAATCTGTTTCTTGGAATTCACTTCAGGTGTCACCATATAGCTCCTCCTCTCCCCACTCCACTGATCCTGTCAGTAACAACTCCTCCCTGAGCTAAGCAGTGGTCAGTGTCTTCAGCTGCACAGCGCCTATCAAACAGCAAGCATGGAGGTAGAGATGAAGGTGGAAATGGTGGTGATGTGAAGAACTGGGAAGGAAAACAACATATGCTAAACTTACCTCCCGTTCGAAGAGCTGCAGCAAGCATCTCTCTACACTTTAACCGTACAGAATCAGAAGTGCTTGGTGCCCGAGGAAAAGATGAAACATAAGTATCTCGAGCATTTGTCTCATCCTTTCTGCTGCTTACGCTGCTACTGGAGCTACTAAAATACAAACAGGCACACACATACCAAAAATAAATCAGGAAGAACTCTACCAAGTAAACATTACTGCCGTCATTTTCTAAGAACAAATTTGGAGACCTATAAAAATGAGATAGTATTTCAGCGATTCGTACATGAAAAAATTTTTTGCCTGCATATAGATTAAAAAGAAGTTAAAAATTTAGCACAGATAAGAGTGACAAGTTTCATGTATTTTTATTTATTTATTTATTTTTTGACATGAGCAGGCTCTGGGAATTGAACCCAGGTTTCCAGCATGGCAGGTAAGAACTCTGCTACTGAGCCACTGTTGCCCACTCAAGTTTCACGTATTTTTTAAATTAAACATTTCACCTTAATTCATCTTTTAAACATTAAACAATTATTTTTAATAGAGAAAATACCCACTACAGCTCAGTACAATAAATCAACAGCAAGGCTCTTGGTTGAGAAGAGAGGGGTGAAGGGGACGGGACCAGGGAACATGAAAACTCTTAACCAAAACGAGGGGGGAAACAAAAGTGTTGGAAAAACCGTTCCAATAAGACAACCAGTGGGGTCTATGTTTAAAAATACCCCCTTCAATGTAAAAAACATGTACAGTGAGAAGTGAGCCATGAGAATTTTAATAAAAAGGCTCAAATTCTCCCCAGATATAGCAACTTATCTGGTCATTAAGCTAATTTAATACCTTTTCAATCAACCTAATCATTTCAATTACTCCTGATAAACTCCTTAGACTCTCACCAAAGTAGGTTCTTTACAACATGCTTTTTTGAGACTGTTTTAACAGCTTTCATTAAAAATATTTGCGATAAAACTTTCTAAAGACTAATGATATCATCACCCTCTATAGCTCTAATTTGCTGTAATGTTGCAAAGACAAAGAGTAACCTCCTTGCCTTCTCTTTGAACATAACCCACTGTCAAACTTCAATAAAAGATGACTGTGGGCAAGAGAGCCATTTCATACACCATCTAGCTCTGTCATCTCATTCCCAAGGCCTCCTCTGAGTTCTCCCTTTGTTTCCAAAGCACCAGTTTTACACAGGTTTGGATTATGAAGACTTTTCATGATGTCTTCACTACCAGACCAAGCTTCTCAAAAGCAAGGACTAGGACTTAGTCTTCTTTATATTTCCAATATGTAGCGTACCACCATCAGTGATATATAAATCAACCAAATCAAAAAAAATCCCACTTTGTAAATATTTGAATGGTATGTTTTTTACTTTCTGCGCTTGTAGCGAGATGCTTAGCCCAACCACAAGAAACTGCCTAGTTGGACAAATGGAGCCTTGTCCATGCTTGCCTCACTACTGCAGGCTCCACTCCATTCTGGTACCCTTCTAAGCACTCTCAGTCACATTACTTTCTCCTTAAAGTCTTATATAACCCTTCTCAGCTACAAATCACGTAGATCTAACCTTACATCTTCCTTTAGATTATACTTCAGATTCACTCCCCCAATCCTTTTTATTTCCTTTGGTGTGTGTATGTGTGTGTGTGCATAGATCAATCACTTGATTTATCAGGCTTCAGAAGTGTAATTCTGTGCTTTTGTAGACAGGTTCCAGAGCCTAAATTTCAAGTACATAAAACTGATAAAAAAAAATACTGAGAACTTACTCCCTTTAATATTTATTTAAAATATTTGTCTATACTTTCATACGTTCAAGGTATTAAACCAGGGTCTTTGAATATAATGCAACTGAAAATAGGTTAAAAAAATTTCATAAATTATGGCCCATACCTTTTAAAAATATCAAAGTCATGGAAGACAAGCTCAGAGTGAAAAATTATTCCTGATTACAATAAAACTAAATAACTAAAACAACTAAATTCAATGTGTAATCCTGGATTAAATTTTGGAAAGATCTTTTTTTTCTTTTGCAATAAAAGACATGATTGGTGCAACTGTATAAACATGAATAAGGTCTGTAGATTAGAAAAAAACATTGTATCAATATTCATTTTCTGATATGATAGCTGTACTACGGTTTTATGTAAGAAAACATCCTTGCTCTTGGGAAGTACACAATGAAGTATTTAAGGGGAAAGGGGGCATAATGTCTGTGAATCACACTTATTTGGTAAAAAAAATAATAAAATTAGTGTGTATATATATATACTCATATATGCACATGCATACACACATACATACAAAAATAATTTGGGCATTTGGGTAAAGGGCTTATGGGAGTTTCATGTTTTATTCTTGGAATTTTCTTAAAAATCTAAAATTTCTTCAAACTAAAAAGTTAGAAAAAACTGCAATTTAATCCTACTTTTGGCTTACCTCTCTTAACATGAAATATAGCTAGTACCAATATATAAACCAACAGTGTTTGAGATATTAACAACTGATACTTTAAAAATGAGGGGCACGGGGGGGTGCAAGTATAGTTCAGTGGTAGAATTCTTGCCTGTCATGTGGAAGACCTGGGTTCAACTCCCGGTCCGTGCACATCCCAAAAAAACAAACGAGCAAAACAAAAAATAAACAAACAAAGAAAAATTCAATAAACAGTGCTGCAATAACAGGATACTCACATGGAAAAACAATGAAATGTCACCCTGCCATACAGCATACAAAAAAAAAAGAGGGGTACATTACCAATTTTGGGAAAATAAAGTTAAAATAGGTAACCTTAATGTCCTAACATATCTTTAAGACTCTAAGTGGGTTAAGTAAGCAAAAAGTTCAGGAATTTTTCACTTTGGAAGCCTTTGCTCTAAAGCAGTGGTTCTATAAAACTTCAGAGTATCAGAATCACCTGAAGGGCTTGTTTTTAAAAAAAATTCTGGGCCACACCTCCAGAATTCCAGATTCAGAAGTCAATTTTAAAATGACAAACTTCTAAAACAAAGGACCCATATCAATCCACCAGGCATAACATGTATTAGGGCAATTTTCATTATATGAAAGGGAAGAGTAAACGCTAAGGTTTTATGAGAATTGGAGAGCAATTTGAACCCTCATTACTTAACTTCCCATCTTAAGTTCTTATGACAAATAACTAAATTTGGAAATTAAAAAAAAAAACAGAAAAAGGAGAATTAGATCCACAGCCAAAATAAATCTAAAAAAGAAATGTTGTAAATGGAAGAAGTGACCACTGAACCCCTAAGGGGATGCTTAATTATTGTTTCTGTTGGTGCCTATCCCAGCAGCCCCATTCAATGTACAGTACAATGTATATGAGCTTTTCTTATTTATGTAATGTCTTCTACCGCTTTTAAATTTCCAGGAAATCTTTTAAGAAAGCTTGAGTATTTTGCCATATATATTTAGTAATTGCCTGATTAGAAAATACAAAGAAGAGTAGTTACAGGATCTAAAGACCCTGGAGGAGGTAACGGAGCAGGTGAGGCCGTCTAGGACGTTGTGCATGAGTGAGCGTCACAAAGTGAGATACCTTTCTTCTCGTGCATCAGGGCTATTCTGCGATGTCATGGCAGGTTCTTTTTTCTTTTCTTCAGAGTCTTTATCAGTTGATGGTCCATCTGAAAATTTATGAAATCCTGAATTTGTTAACATTAGGGTTGGAGGGGGGAGGGTGGAAAGCCCCTGTAATACTGTATGTTATCTTGGTATTTACATACATACACAAAAAATTAAGATCTTACTTACATTTATTTCCGACAAGTAAATAAAGTTTATGCACACAATTCTAGTAACGTATGTGTTTGGGTATTTTTCACAGTGCATGTTCAGTCAGCAGTCTCAAATAAATTCCCTCATTTGGTGGGAACTACAAATTACTACGCCAGTGAGAACCCAAAAGGAAAGAAAGCATATAGAAAGAAGGGGAGGACAATATATGAAAAAAAATCACCGTTCTCATTTAAAAAATGAAAAGCAGAGAGCATATACAGCAATATTGTTCTAACAATTTTTCATAAAGCAAAAACATTTAAACTAGCATCTAGTGCCTGCCCATACAAAAAAAAAAAAAAGGTAGCATCTAAAATATAAATATTTCAGGGATAGTGAGTAAAGAACATTATCATAGACTAAAATACCTCAGGATTAGTAAGGTCTACCAAGTACCCACTCTTTTAAATACTCTAAAGCAAAGCAGAGCACATGAGCTTTAGGAAGCCTTAAGGAAATGAGCAATTAGACACTGGAAAATAAAGTATATTTAGACTTGAGCAATGCAGTACTTTAGCACTGACAAGAAACAGTCATACTTCAATGCAACAAAGCAGATTTGAAGCTAGGTTCTGAAAATATTTGGGCCTACTGTATTAAATACCCAACTGATTGACATTTTGCTTCCTATGTAAGTAATAAGGGCTACATAAATAATTCTTCCAAGCCTTCACATCCCTCTGTATCAAATCTAGAAAAACTTAAGCTTATATTCAGCTGTATATCAGGAGGTCCTAAGGAAACTTTTAAACATCTCAATGCCCAAGCTCCACTGCAGAGCCATTCAACCCAAATCTCTGGTAGTGAGGTGCAGTCCAGGACTGCTAAAGAAAGGTTCCCCAGAAAACTCCAATAGGCCATCTGGCTTGAGAGTCACTGATACAGAATGATCCAAATCACAACTCTACAATTTGTCTTGCAGAGTTTAGGTTTATCAAAACTAAAATATAATACAATCTCATGATACAGCTTAAGTGCATGCCTTAGTTGTAACATACTAATTTTCTAGTCCCCTATTATTCTATATAATTCAGATGGAAGGTCTCAAAGTCTAAAGATGCTATAATATTGTATGGTGGAAAATAAAGATTAACAATGACATTAAAGAACGCAGCAAGTTTAAGTACATGAAATCTTGAATAAGGCATGAAATCTTGTTGGTTTATACAGGTTAGTGTGACATCTCGCCATATCTCAGAGTAATTTGCACAGTGAATAAAAAACTATTTGCAAAGTCCCCTTGAGGGATTGGGGAGAAAAGAGGAAATTTTAAAGTTCCCCATCTGGAGAACTTCTGATATTCTTACAAACAGTGGGAACAACCAAATCAATAGACTAAGCCCTCAATCTTGGGGTTCACCCCTATGAAACCTATTCTTGCAAAGGAGAAGGTAAGCCTACCTACAATTATGCCAAAGAGTCACCCCCAAAGAACCTTTTTTGTTGCTCAGATATGGCCTCTAAGCCAACTCAGCAGGTGAACTCACTGCCCTCCTCCCTATGTGGGACATGACTCCCAGGGGTGTAAATCTCCCTGGCAATGTGGGACAGAACTCTCAGGATGAGGTAGGGCCTGGCATCATGGGATTAAGAAAGCCTTCTTAACCAAAAGGAGTAAAAGAGAAATGAGACAAAACAAAATCTCAGTTGCTGAAAGATTTCAAACAAGATTCAAGAGGTTATCCTGGAGGTTATTCTTATGCATTATATAAATATCCCTTTCTAGTTTATGGTATATTGTAGTGGCTAGAGGGAAGTACCTGAAACTACTGAACTGTGTTCCAATAGTCTCAATTCTTGAAGATGATTAAACTATATAGCTCTTACAATGTGACCACGTGATTCTGACAACCTTGTGTCTGATCTCCTTTTATTCAGGGTACGGACAGATGAGTTTAAAAATAAATAAATAAATAAATAATAAAGGGGGATAAAGGGTAAAAAAAATTGGGTAATTTAATTGAACTATTAGTGGTCAATGAGAAGAGAGGGTTAAGGGGTATGGAATGTATGGCTTTTTTTTTCATTTTTCTTTTCATTTCTTTCTCTGGAGTGACGCAAATGTTCTAAACATGATCACAGTGATGAATACACAACTATGTGATGTTATTGTGAGCCATGTATACCATGGCTTGTATACCATGGCTGCCAGTCTGAATTTGGTGTGTACCCCAGAAAAGCCAAGTTCTTTAATCCCCATTGAATAGGGCTGGGTGCAAGCTTTTTGATTGTGGGTGGTAACTTTTGATTAAGGGGTTTCCATGGAGATGTGTTTCCACCCACTCAAGGTGGGGTTGCTTATTGGAATTCTTTAAGAGGGACCATTTTGGAAAACACTTTAGAGCTACCAGAACCGACAGAGCCCCAGGGAAGCCACTGAAGAGAAAGCTAGCAGATCTCAACATGTGCCTTTCCAGCTGAGAGAGAAACCCTAACGTCACTGGCCTTCTTGAACTTGGATGCCTTGGACTGGACATTTTTATTGCCTTGCTTTAACTGGGACATTTTCATGGCCTTAGAACTGTAAATTTGCAACTTAATAAATTCCCCTTTTAAAAAGCCATTCTGTTTCTGGTATATTGCATTCTGACAGCTTGCAAACTAGAACACCATTCACGGACTGTGTATATGTGAGGATTTCCCAATTAAAAAAAAAAAAAAAACATGTCAAGGACTAAGGGATATTGAAAAGTAACAGGATAGAATATTCAAAAAAGAATGAAACTATCTAACAAGGAGCTAATATTGTCAAAGAAGCAGTAAAATGGATTTCATACACTGCTCTCTATAATGTGAACTAGTACGATCCATCCAGAAGGCAAAGTAGGAAGAGGCACGAACAGCCCATAATACAGTCACAGTACTTGAACACAATACAGCACAGTGAGTCGGGTGGTGCTCCAGAGCTGGACCCAGACTGTCTGCAGTCACATCCCAGTTTAGCCACCCACCACCCAACTGACCATGTGCCTCAGTTTCCTCATCATAAAATAGGAATTTTAATAGCTCCCACCACACTGAACAGCTGAGAGGATTAATTGCATTAATACAGGTCTATGCTTGGGAGGTATCTTAAGTATTTAAATCATGCTACTTAATAGCAGTACAAGTAAATCCTCTTCTAGAAATCTAAATAACAGTCTAAAGAAAAAGCTTTAGGAAGAAAGTTATTCCTTGGAACATTAGTTATAATAACCATACAGTAAAAAGAACCAACAACAAATCTAACAATGAGCTGATGGTTAACTAAATTATGGTATAGTCACTCAGTGGATTATTCTTAAAAATCAATAAAAATTACAGTTATGATGGAAAAATCACAAAATTTTCAAAAAAGGTAGAATTAAATATACATGCAGGTTAAATAAAATCACAGTTAAAGTAAGATCTATACACAAGAAGAAAAAAGAATTACAAAAAGATATTAACTGATGGCTGTATTTATAGAGCTAGGTCTAAGAAAGATCATTTTTCTCTTTCAACTCTCAAATTTTACGTAATGAACATATAAACCTTTTAACATGTCTTTTAAGTGAAAAAGATTTAAAAGAGACTTTGATATGAAATTCCCTGTGTATTTCTAATGATATTCATTTATATAACCAGAGTAAATAGTCAGTAAATTTAATAATGATATAACGTTATCTACAGAGCTTATACAAATTCTGCCAATTATCACAATACTGATCTTGATAGCTATATTCTTTCCTGATCCAGAGTCCAATTCAGGATCATGTATTATATTTAGTTTTCTAAGACTAGACTTTTAAAAATTTTATACGCTTTATAATTTTTGTTCCCTAGGGCCAAAGCGCTTATAATAGATCTGTTACTATTATTGCTGTTTCTGAAATTTTATAAAGTTCACTTTTTGTACTTTCTCTTCCATATAAGACCAACAGCTTCAAAATTAAATTTTCTTAGCACCCAAATTTTTATCTCAAATACCATTCTCCACTGAAAGAAACCAGAGGTCCTCAGAGAAAAGGCTGATCCCAGGCTGCCGGAATGAAGATAAATGAAAATGGTACATTTTATCATGCCACAAGGTATAAGAAAATGATAAAACAAAAAACTGATGAGCGCATATATAAAGAACACAGAGGCCAGTCTGAAGCCAAATTTAGGGAAATTTAAGTATCAAAATAAATGAAGAAGGGAAAGGCCTTGAGCCCCATTCTATTTGAGTTGAATGTTGTGTATGGTGAGATTTTTTTGTTCATTTTGTTCTGAATTTAAAGTGTGCAAAATAAAGAAGATACAGTTTTATTTAAAAAAGAAGAAAGTATCACAATTGTGTTTACAACTGTTTACAAACCAGTTGTAGGACTGGTTTGGCCAAGAATCTATGAACAGTAAATCTGGGGAGGGGGAACATTATATGAGGAAAAATAATAAACTATATGATGTACATCTTGACTGGGTTACCAAAATTAACATCATTGATGCCTTTGGATGTGATACCCTGAGAAGGATGCAACATCACTCATTTCAACTACAGAGACATCAGCTAATCTAATCATGAGAAAACAAGTGATAAACTCCAAGTAAGGAACACGCTATTAAAAACAAAGAGGGGTGGGGACACTTGTATTCTTCAAGATGTCAGTGTTATAAAGACAAAGAAAGGCTTAGGAACTGTTTCAGATTAGGACACCAGATAAGTGATCCTGGGCTGAATCTTGTCTTGGGAGGTGGGGGGCAGACTATAAAGCACATTATTGGAACAACTGACAAACCTGGAACATGGACTGTAGACAGATACAAATATTGTAACAATGTTAAATTTCCTAAATTTTTTGTACTATGGTCACAAAAGAGAATAAACATGCTCTAAGGAACTCCACACTTAAACATTAAAGGGTAAAAGAGCATAAAACATGTGATATAGTCTCAAACAGCTCAGAAAAAATAATTCAGGTGCATATATTCAAACATATATATTGAGAATATGACAAAATAAATGTGGCAAAACATTAAAAATCAATGATTTGAATAAGTGTGTACATGTAAATTTTTTAAATAATCTTACAAGTTTTCTGTAAATCAGAAAATTATTTCAAAAAGCTTTAAAAAGTATGCACAACCTTTCCCTTGGGGGGAAATTTAATTTGCTTCTTAAAGAGGTTATCCAGTTATAAGTGTTGAAAGTCAAGAAAACTAAATCTAACTTAAAAAGCAAACCTCTCAAGAAGGTCAAACTAACTTCCCTCACCCTTATTTTAAAGCACTGATTTCAGTAACATCTAAACTCATAAAGAGAAAAAGATTGCAACATGCAACTGTTTAAATAAATCAGATCAGAAATACATGCAGGAGAAGGAAGATAAATTATACCTAGTAATTTTTTCCAGGATTTGATGAGAGACTTTGCTAAGGATGTAACTTCTTCATCTGTACTCTGCTTGCGAATAGCATTAACTGACATTCCAATTCTTGTGGACTGTAAGGCAATGATAAACAAAATTTGTACAATCTGTGCAAGCAATTTCATTTTAGATAATTTGGCATTTCACCTATGTTTTCTTCTTTCCCAGATTCCTGTTTCCATCTTAAAATTTAAAAAAAAAAACTTAAATTTTTTATAGTATGTTATACACACATTCATATCAAGCACTGGACTTCTCAATTTCTTATCACAGAATATCTGCAATCATACAACTTGCTATTGTAACACAGGTAAGGATGTCAGTCTGGCTGTAGCAATCATAACTAACAGATGCTGCTTAGTTCCTAAGAGCACTTGCTGCACAGAGAACACTCAAATACTACCATCTACAGAGGTTTAAAAAGCACTTTTTTCTTGGCTGTAATCCACGTACAATCACAGATATTAAAATGGGTTTCATGAGGTAGTGAGGATAGGCAGTATTATGAATGTGATTAATCCCACTAATATTGTATGTTACCACAATTTAGAAAGAGAGAAAGAGCAACTAAAGAGACCAAGACAATTAAATATAATACTGTAATACATGATTTTGGATGAGGTCTAGCAAAGGAGAAAAGACTTAGAGGCACATTATTGGGACATATGAGAAAACTGGAATGTAGACCGTAAGCTTTATATCAGTGTTAAATTTCTTGAACTTGATGACTAAACTTAAGGTGGTAGCATAACTGAACATCCTTGTTCTTCGGAAATGCACACAGCAGTATTGAATGTTCAATGAGCTTGATGTATAAAACCTACACTAGGATATTCAGAAAATGGATAGACAGACTGAGGGATGGATAGACAATGAAATGGCAAATGTGGCAAAATAATAAAATTGGTGGATTTGGGTAGGGGGCAGCAGAGAAGTGTATCTGGTTTCTCCGCATGGGTTTTGTTGGTTGGTTGGTTGGTTGGTTGGTTGGTTGGTTGGTTGGTAACTGTCCTGTAAGTTTGAAATTATCACAAAATAAAAAGCTAAAAAATGTGGTAGTGGTAGATAAACAAAGCAGGCCTTCTAGGGGCCTTCTTAGACTGCTACTTATTCTCCACCTCTAGCTTATGACGTGGACTTGAGGGCTATTATCTCTGTGTCTTGGTTTCCCACACTCAATTCTGAATGTTCACCAAGGAAACACGCTAATAAAGAACTACTCACAGAGTATTTACTATTCTCCAAAATAAGGACTTCATGGAATACAGAGGATTTAACATATGGTAATACTATGGGTCCAGGACTAGGCGGGGAACATCCATACTCAATCTTCCTAATGTCTTAAAGTTGACACCATTATCACTATTTTTAAATACAAAGAAATTGAAAGTTCACATAAATAACTTGCAAAGCATTGCACCATTACTAACTGGCAAAGCTAGGATTATTTTTTTTTTTTTATTTTTTTTTTTTAGTGGAGGGGGTGGTGCATGGGCTGGGAATAGAAAAGGCTGGGATTTTAATCCCAGTCTGCCTACCTCCAAACTCCATGCTTTTGCCATCACTGGTAACCAAACTGTGGTTTTCAAGTTGTGCTCCAAGAACACAAAAGCATGACAGGCCAATTATAGATGATGAGTAAAAAATGGTAAACTATTTAGTAAGAATAGGTTAAGAGACAATCTCGCAAAACATGTAGTCTATGAAAGAAAAAAGTAACAAAAGAATTCTCAGTGATAAAAAAGGAACAAAACCCCTTCTGTAAGCTTTAAAACAGAAAAATAAATGGGCATTTAAGACTTCCTTCTAAATTATTCAATTTGTGCGACAAAAAAGTTTTATTCAAGAATTCAGAATGTTTTTGGCTGGAGTGTTACGTGCCATATCTCTTGGAAAGCTGAGCAAGGCACATAAGGTAAGAGCAGAAAGGTAAGTTTTTTAGAAGAAAACCTATTTTATTTAATGAACGGAGGAAATAACTTGAGTTACTAACCTATTTCTGAAGCTTGAGATTGACATAGATTGATAAGGAAAATAGTACTTTAGAAGGGAGCTGGAGGTGAGCAAAGGAATAAGGAGAACATAAGCAAATTGTATGTTGTTGGGAGATTGCTTTTTAATTATCATAGGATGTACTGATCACTAAAAAGCCAACTCCCAGGGGGATGTGAGGGTGTACAGTGGTAGAATTCTTGCCTGCCATGCAGGAGAGGCGGGTTCGATTTACGGCCGATGCACTTCCCAAACAAACAACAAACAAAAAACCAAACAAAAATTCAATAAATGGTGCTGCAATAAGGGAACACTCTTATGGAAAAAGAATGAAATGTGACCCCCGCCATACAGCATTCAAATTAAAAAAAAAAAAAAGCCAACTACCCTGCTTAGAAATTTTTTTTAATAGTTAAGAATACAGTCATCTATTAAAAAAAAGAAGCTACAGAACCCACATAGCCAGAGAGCTTTGGAGATGAAGAAGAAAACACCCCTGGAGAAGCCATTTTGAAATAAGAAGCCAGGAGAAAAAGCCAGCAGACGTTGCCATGTGCTTTCCCAGCTGAAAGACAAACGCTGAACAAGGAAGAAGGTAGATAATGACTACACTGCCCTTCAGATTCAGCACATGGCCTGATAAGCTGTCTTACAATATCATTTGGCCCCTTGGCCTTCATGCCAGGAAAACTTGCCCATACTAATGAAGTGAATGTTTTACTTGGGGACTACTGGTTTCCAAAAGTGCTCAGCAAAGCAGGCTGTAGACTAAGCTGACCACAGGAAAGAACATGTAAGAAAAACAAATGATTTTTAAAAAGTGAAGAAAAATTTTGAACCCAGAGTTGAATTCACAGAGGATTTGCAAAAAAATGAGTGATAGTGCAGATGATATTGTTGATGTAAGAGAAGAAAATAAAAGTGACTTTCAATTTAAAGAAAAACACGGAATTGCCCATAAACCTCACTCCAAACCCAAAACTTCAGATTTTTTTTTTTGTAAATTCAACCTTCAATAAACACCTTTTTAAAAAAGAAAGACTGGTTTTGTTGCTCACATGTGGCCTCTCTCTCCAGCAAACTCACTGCCCTCCCTCTGTCTGTGTGGGACATGACTCCCAGGGATGTGTACCTTCCTGGCAACGTGGGACAGAGATCCTGGAATGAGCAGAGATTCAGCATCAAGGGACTGAGAAAAACCCTAGAATGAGCTGAGAATTAACATCAAGGGATTGAGAGAACCTTCTCGACCAAAGGGGGAAGACTGAAATGAGACTAAGTGTCAATGGCTGAGAGATTCCAAACAGAGTCGAGAGGTTATTCTGGAGGTTATTCTTATGCATTAAGTAGATATCACCTTGTTGTTCAAGATGTAGCAGAGAGGCTGGAGGGAACTGCCTGAAAATGTAGAGCTGTGTTCCAGTAGCCATGTTTCTTGATGATGATTGAACAATGATATAGCTT